>CAJUYH010001347.1:10751-49929 GCA_910591685.1 Galerucella tenella | reverse complement strand
ATGAAAAAAAAAAAAAAAACAGTTCTGTTAATGAACAGGAATTTTTTGTTAGAAATAAAAAAAGGCAGCAATTTCGAGAATATCAAAAATAAATTACTATCGTATAATTATTGTCAGAGTACAAACCTCTTATCCGAGATGATGATGATGATGATGATGATGATGATGAATGGTTAAATAACAGTAATATATCCTCCAATACGCAAGCATCCATATCTATATATATACATGTATAAAGGACAGTTAAATCCGCTAAGTCTTCATATAGCTAAATAGCTTTATATATATATATAAACCTGCTGCCGGATTGGCCGCACTCTCATTCACTCACTTGACTCACTATCGCACTACTCTTCCTCATGCCTTTATATTTATTTTCTCTTTTTTTATATATTATTTGTTATTTATTTTATATACCTTGAACACATACCCACACACAAACATTTATCCAATGCTGCTGCATCGCGGCTGCTGCCGATGCTGCGCTTCACTGATCAGAGAAAAGAGTAGAGTCTTAATAAGACATCGTGACTCGGCGCTACGTCAGTCCTTAAGTGATCGGTTAATTGTACATTATAAACCATGCATAATAAAATTACAGCACCATCAAACATGGCCAGTTAAAAAATAAAGCAATGAAAAATTTTGCAAAATAGTTGAAATAAATATAAAAAAAGAAAATCAATGAAATAAAATTTTTACTGCATCACAATAACAAAATGAAAAAAAAAAAAACAAACAGAGAGGCAATTGATAGATGGGAGTTGTAAATTGAACTGCAGGTGAAGCACAAGTGTATATTGTACTTGATAAAATATATATATATATATATATATATATGGGAATCGACGGACATTAATCCTGATCCTGACCATGGAGCAATTGCAAGACAGACAGTCACGAATGCTGGCGCGCGTGTGCACCCTCGCGCTCTGGATCCGCGTTTATTAACCGCAGGTTAATTTGCTGTTTAGAGAGACAAAGTGAAAGAGAAATAAAAGAGATGAGACCCATGACGGTATACATATATATACCTATACATATATGGTGCATTTACAAAGCCACCCAAATGATCCCACGATAGGGATTCATTAACCATAGTTAATTAAGACATTATCACGTCATAATGATCTGGCCGGGCGTATATATGCTTTAATGAATGAAACACACGCCTCATAAATAATTAATCTGTCGATTAAACCGTGACCATCGACCGTGTGGTTGTATGCGCCAATGTACAGGAATGAATATATATTTATATATATATATATATATGCATAGATCTACATTATGTGTTAGCAATGAGATCGTGATGAGAGCGCGAGCGAGACATTGGTAAAAGGGAGAGATACATCTATATATTTATATGTATAGATGGATTTTATATTATATTATGTGTTTAGACTTCTGTGTGTCGGTGATGTATATGTATATAAGTGAAAGTCATTGACGGACAATCATTTTTATATTCACAAGAGCTACATCGACATCTCTATTATAAATGTGAATGAAAAATTTAATTAAAGGTGATGACTTCAATTTGATTTTTTTATACGATATATTTTTATCAATTTTGTTTTTTTTTCTCCATCTCTCTCTCTCATTCTCGCCCTCTCTCTCTCTTCATATTTATTAGTTAATTTTTTCCTTTTCTCTTGCTATCTCTCTCTCTCCGTCCCTCTCTCTCTCTCTCTTACTCTCTCACTCACTATCTATCTCTTTCTGTATGATTTTTTTCAAGTTTTATTGCCTTGACACAATTGGAAACGCCATGAACTTTGCACTACTGCGATTTGCCTGTCAGACAATTTGTGTTTGTCACCTTCAATCAATGTATTTATTACTTTTACGTGATTTGATAATAATAAATAGCAAAAATTCAATTTATATTGTAAATATTTTTTTTCTCTTATCGTATTTTTGCGCTTTAACCATTTGATGAGTCATATTTTCCGCAGTGATAAACGTGTTTGGTGTTGTGTATTGTACGTAGTGGATAAAGATACATCTTGAAGTTGTGCGTTCATTGCCAATGTATATACGTGTGTCAAGTGTCACTCGCTGTATTATACCACGATAATAGTCATATAGACGTGTGTCTCACGCCATTTATTTGCAAACACACGAGTATGTTAAAACGTTTAAATCTAATAAACAACCTGGAATATCCAGAAAATCCGGTGCTATTTCAACCAAAAGCACAATTAAAGTAAAGAAGAATTTGTTTTTTCATTATTTATCTAGTAACTATTTTATTTTTTATTTTTTCCCCACCGTCATTTCGTTATTTTTTATTTTTTTTCTTGCATTACGGGTTATAATAGTGACTAGACACTTGGCATGACCTTCCAGTTTTGTGGAGAGTGCAAAATCACACACGCGTTTAGGCGATGTTTCACAGTAGACCTCGACCTTCTCTTGTGCGCTCTCTCGCGCTCACATAGGCATCGCGTATATAGCGGGCAAAATAAACCAGTTTGACGACGTAAAATCGACGCAAGCAGACGATGGGCCCCGGCAGGTATAGGTAGTTATATATATATATATATATATATATAAACTGCGTATGTGCTTGGTCGCTCGCTCGCGCGCGCGTGCTCCAGTGAAACGGTACCCACAGGCCTCTCGCGCCAACACACACACACACACACGCACACATGCAACCATACATATAACACAAGATCTCTCTGAGAGAACGAAGAAGGCGCCTTTTAGAACAACAAATATGTTTTCTCAGAAGGTGTATATTATTCTCGTCGGATAATATTCTCAACAATGGTCTAAAAAAAAAAAAAATACATTTCATCAGATACATTATCTTTTTACACTCTCTGCAAATGAAACAAAACAAAATTGAAATACATATATTAAATATTATCATGAGATAATGTACATTATTAATTTTATATACCAATAAATAAATGGTAGATGTATATATTTTTACGATGATGCAAAATTAAATGGTGAGGAGAAAGTGAGAGGGGGGTAAAATAAAAGCGTATAGTGTTATAAAAATTATTGCTCTACAATGGTGAATGCGAAAACGACAAAAACATTTGGCCATTGTCGAGTCAAAAATCTCGATCGCGATATCTTCGGTTTTTTCCTTTCCCCGCTATGGCCGTTACACACACGGCTTCTTTTTCGGTGCGACAACAAAGCAACGAACGTTGTACCCACATCTTACGTCGCGATTACCATACGATCTGCATATTTTACCGCGCGCGCGCGCGCCAAGACATAACCGCACACTTCCCCCGCAGTCGCACAAATAATCGCTTCGCGTAAAGTGAAGAATTTCTCGCGCGCTCACCGGCCAATATATACGCATGTTTTTGTAAAACATATAATAATAGTAGTATTGGTGGTAGTATATATATACAGAGGTAAAACAGCTATACATTTATATACAATTCTACAATACCCATCTCATTTTGATTATCCATTATTAGACTCAACTCGTCACGAATACAGTAAAATCATTACACATTATATATAAGCATAAGACAATTTTTTGTAATCAATATCGGTAATATACTTGTGTTATTCATAATAAACTTAGCGATATAAATGATAATAATTTGTGTCTAGAGTCCATTGTTTTGAAATAGCTTATAACACATTAAGTTGTAATGTAAGTTCAGTTCGGGGTTTTAGTATCGAACATCGAGAATGTACAATTCTCGTTGATGTGTAGTAAAATGGCTTACGATTTCTATCATTTCCAAATACATCTATAAACATACATTTATACTTATATCAATGCAAAATGTATTAGTTCAATATCATTGATATTGCTTTTCAAATGACTCAATCAATTAATATATATATATATATATGTATATATATGATTGTGAAAATTAGCGACATGGAGAATGAAGAAATTAATCGCCCGTTAAAAAACTATGGCACGTATCTGATGGCAGTGCTTGGACGAGACGAGCACAACACACACATCAAACCATCAGCGCATATCAACAGGATTTTCTTTTACGACCAACTCGCAAGAATGCCAAGTACTCTCTTGTCACTACCACTCTGTATATACTATCCCTACCATATATATAAATATAGAAATGAACGAGAAAGATATGGTGAACAGAGTGTGTGGGTATATACACACATACAGGTGAAATATTCCTGTCACACTGTGTACGTTTGTGTACAACACAATCGTCTTCCTTAACTAAACGTATATACACTCTTATATATATATATATATATATTCAGACGCAGGTGATGACTGTCGCGCGCGAGTAGATTGCGTATATACATAGTGAGACGCACCCAACGCTCACTTTGTCACCAACGCGAGACCTCGCCGGCGCACGCGCGCACGCTGTTACACCACGCGGCCATTTGTGCTCGTTCGCGCGACCTGTCATAGCATTGGCGCCGCGCTTAACTCATTTCAAATATGCGCGCATCCATTTTCCTATAGGAGCAAATTTATTTATTTACGATTTGTTTTTCTTTCTCCCTCTCGCTCTTCCTATCTACATCTCTTCTATAATGCCAATATGTCTATTTAAAATATATTAATCCATCATTTATACTGCTCGTATAATTTATTGAAAATGTTATCAAGTCAATTCAACATTTCCGCATACACAGATGTGATATTTTTCTTTTTGCTTTCAACGACGAATCATGAAACGCGTCATTGGACAAATCTTTTTTTTTTTTGCGAATACTTATCGATACCGAAGTATATAACCAGGCATAATGAGCATAAATATATAATATATATATCTGTCTGTCTATGTAGTTATATGTATATAGTGAATCGCAATTGCACTTATGAGACAGTCAAGGATGATCGGGTTTGCGCGAGTTGCTCGCGCCATTCTGTATATTTCGCAACTTCCATCCAACACTGGCGACGTCAACTTACTATAAACCAAGCTTAAACATTTGCACTATTTATATAATAAAAATAATGAAAAAGAGAGAGAAAATATGAGAGAAAGAGTAAGTGAAACGTCTGTCTGTGATGTCTGTATATATATCGTATACACACTTGAAGGCTGCGGCCAGATAATCATTAAAAATACGCCTAAAAGATTTATACAAATATATACAAATGGCTGAAGAAGACAGAGAATGAGTGAGAGAGAGAGAGAGTATTATATTTATTTAATCAATCAATAACAATCGATTATTATGCACAATCCTCTTATTCAATCGTTTTATTTTTGTTCTTCTCCATTCAAATATTATTGAATAAAGTAAAATGAAAATTATTATTTTATTCTTTTCTATTATTGCTTTTATTGCTTTATTTATTATTATTTTTTTCTTCTTTCATTTTTTGACGGACGAAAGTGCTTCAAGGATATCAGCATGACAATTTATGATGAAGTAGACGCAAAAGGAAAAAAATAAAAGAAATATTTTATCTATAAAAAATGTACCTGTATAAAAAGAAAAAGGAAAAAAATAATTTATACATATAAAGTAACTGTGATTCTCACGCGAGTTGAGAGTTGCGTCAAACGTTATGTTTGTTTTATTAATGTGCTCACTGCAGCCTTCGGGTGCTTTCGCATAAAAATATATACATATGTACAAAGTATTGCCACCTACAATCTACACGTCACTTCACCACCCTTTATTTTCATGATGTCATTTCATTATTGCAAATGCATTTCCATGAAGACATGTGCGATTAATATCTGAATGTTAACAATTAGGATGTATAAAGTGGCAGATATATAATCTAATAGCTGTCTCACAACTGACTATTTATATATAAAGAATGATATACAGGTGTGTATATATAATCGCAATGACAACGTGTTCGCATATTTGTAGTGTTGTCGGTTTGTAACACATACATATACGTATATTTATATATAATACATGACACATGCGTCAATCGACATAGGAAATTTCCACAAGCACTGAAATACACAACTTCATTCATATGTATATGTACGGGTACATATTAATATGTGTATATTTATATAGCAATGTATAGAGTGGATATTATCAATCGTTGAAATCTCAAAAAAGCCACGAGCAAACAGTTTTGCGTTCGTCGATCGGAAGCATATTACGAAGTTTATAAATGTGAGAGCGCGCGAGAACGAGATGTTGAAAAAAAAAATGGTTGTAAAAAAATATATATTGAGGGAGAGCTATAGTTGTGTGATGTGAAAAAAAAAAAATATATATATATGAGACTGTTGCATATAGGATACGTATGTATGTATTATATGTACATGTATCTACCTACCTATCACGTGTATAAATGGACCGGACCGCGATCCCGCTCGCCTTCGTCGCGCTGCGGAATTACGCAATGAGGCGAGAGAAGTTAGTCGGTCGCTCGCGCGCCGTCGATGCCGCCTTCGGCGTTCTCCGTTGGACGTTCCTGTACATATAAATGTATACATATATATATATGTGTATGTGTATAAACGGACGCGTTCAGCCGTAAACATAGCGTAAAAGAAGGCGTCCCTCGCTTTAGGACTCATGCTGCAATATTTTTTAATCTTTTACATTTATTTTTATCTTAAAAACAGAAAAAAAAAAAATTCCAAAAATAAAGAAATGAAAAACTGAAGAAGAAGACGAAGACAGAACTTCCACTTCTTATTTATTTCTGCTATAAAAATCTTTTTCATTTTTTTAATCGTACGATCTCTCCCCAAATTATCAACTCATATTCTTATTTGTCCACCTCTTTTATTTCTCAATAAATCCTGCAGTAAAAAGAAGAAAAATTAATAAAATAGTGAGAACAAAATATTATTATTTCATATGATGATAATCGTTTTTTTTTTCTATATACATATTAATCAATATTCTGAAAGCAATTGACAAATAAATATGTCTGTTAAAGGGAGTTATTGACTTTCCGGGTTGTGTTTTATTAAACCGTCTATTACTTATCATTTAATCCATCAGCAACATGTTAAATAATTGATGATCAATTAAATATAGTAAACACAATTACTTATATATCGTAATAGTTGATTACGTATACATAAATAAATGTGTATGTGCAAGAGGTGCATTGGAACGGGACCAACACGAACTTGAAGCAAGGACACGCACCATAGTAATCGCGGCTAACGAGTCGCGCACATATATATATATATATATATAAGTCTATCGCTCAGTAACTAGTAAAACGATTGAGAATATATGTATTTATATGTACATAAATACATACATATCTTTTGCAATGCATGTAACCTCTGTAGAGGAATGCGTTTAACGGCTTGACGCCTACGGGACGCCTCTATATTCACGCCACACACACAGCCTCCATTACCTTGAGGAAGAGGAACGTTGCAACACATACACAATCCTTCGAGAGTTACTCGGCTGATTGCCAAGTTAAAAGTCATAATGTGTAGATATACGTATCCATATACTATAGTTATACATAAAAAAAAAATATATAAACATTGAAAGAAGAAAAAAGAAAAGAAAATCCATTGAGAAAATGATGTAAAATATAAATTTATGAAATATTTTTGTTTATTGGTGTCAATTCGTTGGATACTTTAGGCATTTGAGAAGCGCAGAAGTAGATTTATTCGTTAATATACGAGACACCACCACCCCCAATCGAGCTACATATCGAGAAATGTCTGTGGCCCAGACCCTTATCTGTCGGTATCGTGGTATATATATATATATGTGTATGTATGTATCGATGTATATAGGCTTTCGTTGGTCTTATATACTAGTTAACCATTCGTTGGGGCACTAGATCAACGACAACTTTCGGCATTTGGCTTTCATGTGGCGGCCCGATCGAGAAAAAGAGCGATATAATGAGAGAGAGTGAGAGAAAATAAGGTTTTGATCCTCGTCTCCCTGTTCAATTCTTTCTCTTATGTATATTCCTTAAAAGCCGACTTGGATTTAACAAATAGAAGAATTTCGTTCATTTCTCTCTTTCTCTTCTTCCTTCGCTCTTTACAAAATATATTTTTCGGTAAAAATTTTAACTATCAATTTTATTTGTACTCTACAATAAAATAAAAAATTTGGCAGATTATTTTCTTATTTCAATTTTTTTTTTTATTATGGTCTACAATTCGTTCATATAATTTGTGGAGATAATGCAAATAAAGTAGAGATTGAAAAGCGAAGGAAGAGAGAGAGATGAGAACACAGACATCACGTCGTCTGTCGTATGCCGGGGATGGTGGTGGTGGTCATCAGAGTCAAGAGAGAAAAAAAAAAATACAAAAGTATGAGTAAGAAAAAAAATATTCGGGACTGTTTGCTGGGACGAGGACGATGAAGAAGCCTGGCGAAAAGCAAATGAAAGAGGAAAAAAAAAAGAATGAAAAAAGATATATATATATGTATATCGCGCCACCGCTCTACCATCTTCTTTTTCTCTTCTACTTTTACATACTTTTATACACACATCCTTTCTTCTCTTGATATACTGAATAAAATACCACGACTGGAATTTAACTGAGGGCTGTAAATATTGTAAAGTGACGCTACACAGAATGAGCGGGAGCTATCTTATATATATATTTATATATATGTTTACTGGAGAAGTTCAGCCGCATATCCAAAAACTCATCACCCGTTATGAAATAATAAAATTGATTTTCATAGCTGAGTATTAGAAATATTTGGTAGAACAAATAAAATAATGCAATAAAACCAACATAAAATCATTTCCATATAAATATTAAAAATAACTCGTTTTATTTTTCAGTTAAATAATATTGTCTGGCAATACAATTCTCCGAATGAATTTATAGAACGTGAATATAATCAAGTATATAACACTACATCCAAGCACCACCGGTTTCCTTACTTGCTACTTCTGCGACAAAGCAGTATGGTCACGTTGTATTACTAATGTAGAATTCATATGTCGTTGTAAATCCAACTACAAACGTTTTTTTTTTGCTTTTTTTTTTTACATATGTATATAAAAAATATACATAGGTACATATACATGTATGTAGAGAGATGCGTGTACGTGTGAAAGAGCGCGTGTCGCGTAACGCAAGAAGTATTTCACCACGTCGAGGACGATCTTGTGGATGAGAGAGTGAATGAGAGACTCGAAGTTTGTGCGGTCATGTCGGCGCGCGCGGCCACCGAACATCATCGCAACCTGTATATAGTTAGATGCAAACGTGTGTGTGTGTGTGTGTGTGTGAGGATCAGTAAAACCCACCAATGAGTATATAGGTACAGTAGCGTCATACACATGCACATTATCACAAGCCGCAAAACCACAAACGATTTAACTTTGATGCGCACGCAGGAAGGTGAGCACTGAAACACTTACACTCCTCAACACTCGATTTTCAGTAAGACATTTTTAATGTTTAAAAAATGCCGCTGAAAAAAACAAAATATGTATATATATATATATATATATATATATATATATATATATTAGTAATTTCTAACCACATACCCACTCATTGATACTAAACTCGAGACAATTGCACATATTTTCATGACTATTTCTTAGTTAATTTATTTGAATGAATACTTCGAAGCAAAAGTAATAGCGTGGCTGTATATTGAAAAAAGAAAAAAAAATTGTTTATGTGCACAAAAAAATTAAAAAAAAAAAAGGAGACATACACTGATGATTATTTTAAAATGAAATGCAACAGTTCATTTTATTGTTTTTCTTTTATTGCTCTTTTTTTACTGCACGCACGTCCCAACCCATCACAAACAATCATTATTATTATTATCATTATTATTATTATTATAATGATCGAATAAATGATTGGAGCAAAAAATTTTAAATGAAGAGCATACAGCAGCGTCTGCTCATTATATTTTCTTGATGAGAATCTCTTGATATCCTTTCTTTCTCTCTCTCTCTCTCTCTATATATATATATATATATGCGTGTTCACCTTTATAGTACATGTGACGAGCATAAGAGCGAATATTTTTCTTAGTTTATATACCAACACATAGGTAGATATATCTACATTTCCAAGCTTGTGCTACAACCCCCGGCGTTAAAACCGGGTCGTAACAGACCGCGTGCCGACATATTAGACACGTGCGCACGCTCACGCCTCATATGTAGATACAATATATCGCGTTCATCATACTGTCTCTTTTCATTTCACATTATATTTTTTCGTTGGAACATTATTTGTCTATACATATATACAAAAGTGTGAAATGCCAACATGGCAAAATTATAATGCGCCATATGTATACGTAATTTTAACAAATGTAGATGAACTGGTTCCTCAACTTTGTAAAATATAATCGGCACGCGAACCTTTTTCGTTTGCGCGCGCGCGTAGTCAAGCTTCATATATATGCACGTTGAATACTACACACATATATATATATTTATATACTCTATGATTTTATTCTCGGAAGTGTTGGCCATATGCACACACTCACACATGCAACACTATTTTTTTTTATATGTTTATGTGCTACTCAAAATAATAAAAACAAAAATTATATGAAAATAAATTACAAAAACGCCAGAGATTATATGCATGGGGAATATTAAAAAGATACAAAATAAATGACTTCACAAAACACGTTATCTAACAACTATATATATATATGTATATATATATTCGTATGAAATCAGCCAGTGCTACTCAACAGACGCCACCCATTTGATTTTAAATAATTACCTAAATCAATCTTCTCACTGGCATAGTTGAGTGACGCCAGGAACAACCTGATAAATCGCAATCAATTTTTTTTATATATCTATATAAATATATATACTGGTGTAGTATTCATTTTCATTTGACTCCTCTCGTTGAGTTTACTAACTCTTGCAGTCTCTTGGAATGGAAAGTGGACCAGCCAAACAAGGCGCTGAAAACCACGGGCGCTTTTGCAGCGAAACAGAAACGGCAAAATGTTTTATCGATGCATGATGCTAGTTAAACAGAGATAGAAAGTGAAACGGAAAGTTGTGAGAGAAGAGAGACAGAGCGAGCGATGAAGAAGAAGAATATGAAGTAGAAGATGATGAAGAAGAATAAGAAGACGAAGCGGCAGTGGTACACAGAGTTAAGCCCGTTTCGAGTGTTTGGGTATAGCTGAGATGTATGGCGAGACGAACAGCGGGGCAAGACAGGAGCGCGAGCCCTGAGGCCCAGTAGACGCGCAACAGGAGAGGGAAGACAGGTGATGCCGGGCCTGAGGCGCACAAGGAGACCAGCCATGAACGCACGTTTACGCGTCTTACCCAAACGCACATTCAATTTTTTTTTTTTTTTTTCCATTTCAATCTCTCCCTCGCTCTTTCTCTATACAGTATATTTCGCAGCATCAACATCACGCGCGCCATGACTTAAACACGCGCTCTCACTCGCTCGGTTACACCGGCGGAGGCATTTTAACGCACGGCATTCCTCTTCATTCCTGTTGTCGGACCTTCAGGGATACGTTCAGCTGGCAACATGGCGCATATATGTTAAGCTCACTTCACAAAACCTCCGACTAATATCATGTCGGATTTGGTAACGAGAAATCGATATCGCATTTACCATCATTCGTGTTCGCAAACTCTTGATATTCAATGTGTAAACTCTACTTTTATTGTTCAAAATTTATGGATATACATTTTGTAATTCGCTGCGAGAGATCTTCATTGTCGCATAGAGTGTTGTTTTACAAAATCACATTGTGAGTCTGTATCGGATTTCAGCGATGGTAAACAATTCCGTTTTTTTTTTCTTCTTTTTCTTTATTTATTTAATATAATTTATTTTATGTAGGCGAACTGTGGACACACGCTTGTTGAGGTGTTCGATTCAATATAGATATAAAGATTGAGAAGTAGAAAGTTGAAGGACAATAAATGATTTTTTTATTTTAAATTATTATTATTATTTTATTTTTATTATTTACTTTTGAAATAGAAAAAGAAAGAAATATTGCAACTGAATATGTGTGTGTGTATGTATATGTGTGGGTGGGCCTTTAGAACTTGAGAGGGCGCGCAGACACAATTTGACCCACCTATGCGTTTGTATGGGCGTTAAACTTGTGCGCGGAGACGCGCTTGTTCATATAGCGCAAATGTATATAATATACACGTATATGCTTTGTGTATATATAGATCTATACCTATATATGTTTATATAAACAGAAAATATGTTGCACGATTGTGTGTAGGTTGAGATGACGTTGTGTGTTGTGGTATTAGCAAACATACAATACTCATCCATTTACATGCGTGCGATACAAACAGCGCACACGGCTTCAAATTATCGTTGTACGCGGCATACATGCGTATATATATATACACGTATATCGGTATGTATATGAAACATGTGCATGGTGTTACATAGGAAAGGACAAAACAACAACGACGAGGACGACGACGACGACAACGATGGTGGTTGTGCTGACAAGTGCATACATATACAATAATCGTAAATAAATCCTATCGGGGCAATTTTATTTTTTCTTATTTTCATGTCCATTTTTTTTTTTGCTTTTTATTATCAATAAAATTCTCTCAGTTGACCCAATAACTCATGACGCTGGAAATAAATATGACAGTAGTATTGAGGTTGCAGATCAAAATTGTGAAAATAATGTGAAAGCAATCGCGTGGGCTTCTTTTTTTTTATGAAAAATAAAAAATAAACGTTTATAAAATTGACTCACACTATATATATATGTATAAATATAATAACCGTCTGCAGAGGCAAAAGGAAAAATATATACTCTCGACAGATATCGCCTGTCCACCTCGTCTTCATCATCATCGTCCTGTCCTTCTTTCACGTTGCTTTCTGTTGCTCTGGAATTCGAAGACTTCAAAGGAAATAAAAGAGAAGTGGTAAATATATAGGTATATATATTTAAGGTCAATGTCCTCCCTCAGTTCTCTCGAATACATATATATATATATATATATGTATATACATGATGAAGAGACACATATTTAATATATAAGTATATATTATCCCAATGCCAATTTCATCATTTCATTGTAAAGTTAGAATTAAGTTCACAGTGGAATAATGCGATTATAACGTGTGTTGGCTTTATAATGCACGTGGATTTTTAAGGAACGTTAATATGGCGCCATATGTATGTATATATGTGAATGTAAAAGATGATGAGATTATATATATGAGATATAATTAAATGCAACGTTGTAATTCGTATCGAAAATAAAAAAAAATGACCACAAACAATAGCGACAGTGAAGAGAGTGTGGTTGCGTGCATTACACACGAATAAAAATGAAATAAATATGTGTCATAATTTTAAGTAAACATTAAACAGATAGAGAAATAATGATAAAACACGAGTTATTTTGAATATCATTGAAACAACTCACTCAGGTGTGAGATCAATTACTCTATCGCTATTGAATAATGATACAGTGGATGTTATACTCTCGCCAACATGTGAATGTAACTCACAACACGTCGAGAGAAGATTATATTCATTGCAAAGATCGCATATATACTGTGTTGGCTGCTGCTGCTGCGGCTGCTGCTGCTTTGGCTGCATGGCCTCGCACATAATTCGTCTTTCTCTGTTTCTTTCACGGTTGCATGTGTATATGTGTGTGTATGGTGTGTTGTCGATGGCATGAGCCAATGTGCGCGAACGCATGCACACATACTCACACACTGACTATACAGGAGAGGAGACGCGCTGTGTATAAAGTTGCCATCATGAGCGTTCGTTCGTGTTCATTCATAGGGTTCCGATGAATGGCGGTGTAATACTTTACAGGTATTATATCGTAAGGAAACAACGCACCAAGTCCGCACACAATTCATTCGTTTCAATTAAAAAAAAAAAATAAATAAATAATACAACAATTCATGGTATTGTAATGTATACTTTTGGAATATACAGTTTTTATATTTCAATGTACTATACTATTTCTATTTGTTTGTTTCATTAATTCTTTGCAATATTTTTCTTTTGTATTATACAATTTTGTTGATTGAAAAATGTAATTTTATAGTGTATATATTATTATATGTTCACAGGAATCAAAAATAATTTTAGAATTTACCCGTAGTATTGTTTTTTTTTTATCTTCTTTTTCAGTCTTTTAATATTTATTTTTATACTGAGTAACAAGAGGCGCGAGAGATCTTCTACATAACGAACCGGTCGCGCCAGGTCATGCCGCGGTTTTATAATCAGCTTTAAATCTAAATCCGATCCGGGACCGGCGCCGAGCTATATAGCAAGGGGCCACACAAAACACAACTCTCATTTGACCTTTTCCAAAAAGCCGCACTCGCGAGCACACATATCACACGAATATATATATATATATATATATATACATATGTTTATACACGAATAGAAAAACAAAATTATTTATATATAAATATATGTGCGATTATCTATGATAATATTTCGATAACACTGTCCCATTTTTTCACCTTAATAAATCAATTGAAAATAATACTCACATTGCAACATTTTTTTTCAAAAATGATGCTGCGTGTATATAGAAATCTACATTGCCGTAATGATAATAAAATACCTGGTGAATTTGTGACAGCATCCTGCAGTACCATCGATGAAGAATAAATATACCTACCCCTAAGATCAACATTTATTATGTTTACATCGGATTTTTTATTTTTCCAATGGCATACAATGTAGCACACCCTTCATTACCCCATGAGTTCTTTCTCCAAAGTTTATAGAAAGTGTGTACATACCTGGATGAAACATCTGCCCTCTCTTTCATCTCCAATGAAAAAAGGGGTGATCTTGGGCCTTCTCCTTAAAGTCACAACGACTCAATCAACAATGCATAGATGTCGCCAAATGTATTGGTATTTCAATTACTATTAATTTATTTTTTATTTTAAATTATCAAGAAAAATTGTTTCTATTTTGGTTATTGTATAATAATGTCATAGTCTTTTTAAATATGTGCAATAGTTGGTACAAATATCAGTATCGTGATAGCATATAAATTTTCATGAAATACGATATATAAGAAAAGTAAATTTAATCTCTATGTTGAATATTTAAATAGTCATTTCAATCTCCAACACTGCAGTATTATTTATGAAATAACAGTATTATAAAGTGTTTGTGAAAATTATTTTTAATTCCATGTTGTTTCTGTCAACTACAACGTCGTATTACGCCATGGGACCGACCCACAGTCTCTCTCTCTCTCATATACAAACATAAACTAAGAATAACAATAAATGGTGCTGCAATAACACCAACTCAAACAGAGGAAATTTTGTGAGAACGTGGATAAATATCATTTAAATGTTCAATTCAACATGAAATTATGAAAAAAAATCTGCGATAACTACATCATATGAAAAATCTTGACCCAGTCTCGGTGCAGTGGATACAATATACAGCTCTCGATTCTTGACCTCGTTCTTACAAAAAAAAAAAAAACAAAAAAAAATGATAATAAACAAAAATAAATAAATAAATGAATAAAAATGTAGAGAAAAAGAGAGAAGAAAAAAAGAAAAGGAAGTCAATGCCGCCGCAAGACAGTGGGGAACGTGCGGCACTCAGATTACCCAGATAACTTTAACCGGGTCTCGACTGACCGCCCATCATTCATCAACCCTCAGTTCGTCGTGGCCGCAAAGAGCGATGAGACATATTCGTTTGATGCATACGCTCCATTCGCGCACAGAAAAGACTCTGTTAACTTTGGATATACGAGAAAAACTACACAATTGCCATCACACCCTTCAAGCGATAATCGCAACATATACATACATATATATATTTGCACTTTATTTTGCTTTATTTCGTGGTTATTTTCGGATTTATATTGTCCTGACAATCTTTAGGGATTATTCTATTCGTTCAATTTAAAACGACTATGAATAATTAAAATAATGTTGTATTTTATTTCTCCTCCTTCGCTCATTTACCAAAGGGATATAAAAAAAAAAAAGGCAACGATGATGTAACGTTTATTCCAGATAATCTGGTAGTTATAACCGCCATCAAACTTCCGGTATTTTTGGATTTAAATTCTATCTCTTTTTCTTTTTTGTTGAGCACTGTGCCGCGCATTGTGTGACATAAGAAAGAAATGGAATGAAATGTTCGGGTATATGTAGACGAAGATGAAACAGAAAAAAAAAACCATAAGCATCGTGGCCTGCTCTTCCTTTCTCTATCTCCTATGCTCTCTCCCTGGATCCGGCCAATTACCTCCAATATTGTGACGCGGATTAGCGTCACCGCTCGACCCCGGATTTGCATCGTATTTGCATAATTTTTCGTTGCACTAGCGCGCGCGAGCCCGCGTTCCATATAATCCTTTTTTCTCTCGTGTTCATGTTGCTGCCGCTGCCATGCGTGACGTCATTACTAACGACTACAAGGATATATATATATATATCAACTAAATATGTAATTTTTTTCATGGGCGCGCGCTCGACTCATCAGCTTCTGGTTTTCATTTGTGTACCGCGTACGCGTCACAATGACAATACATTTTCAGTTACTTCTTATTTATTTATTTCTGTTCCTTTTTCTTTTTTGTTTTCTTTGTTCTTTATCTTCATTCATTCATCGCGGTCAAACACACAGAAGATTAATCTCTGTTACTCTATTTATTATAAACATGTCAGTAGGTGAAAAAAAAAAAGAAAAAAGAAAGAAAGAAACAAATTTAATTTAGAGAACACACACTAATTTCAATAAGTTAAGATAAAATGTTTTTGTGATTTTCATAATGTATTTACAATGACTCGGTTGCTCTGCAAGAGATCTATAAGAAATAATTCACATGTGAGTGAGTATTCGTATATATTATATATACGACCACCACCAACGGTCCAATCATCGCGAGAGTGGAGACGCGAGTCACCGAACGATGCCCAGAGCCTGTCGAGAAAGAAAGAAAGTTTTTCTGTGTGTATATACGCGCGCGTTCTCTCTATCTTTGTGTACAACGCGATTATTCTCTCTGTCTCTCACACTGCCTTTCTCTATTATACATATACGGTCCAATGTGAGGACTTAGGGCCCGCGTGCGGCCCACGCGTTTGTAGAGGCCCTCGGCCGGCGGCCAACTCTCTGTTGAGCCGTCGTTGGTCGGGTTCGCGGGTCGCACAACTGGTTTTTTAAACGCGGCTCCAACGACGATGGCTACACTCCATTCTTCTCAGTCCTTTTTCACTCTTCTTTATAATCGCCCAGTCCTTATAGTCGCGGGAGGGCGGGTGGTGGAGGAGGAAAGGGAGAAACTCGCCAGGAAGAGAAGAAGACGAAGAAGAAGAAGAAGAAGATGAAGAAAAAGAGAGGAAGGACGAAAAAAAGATTTTTGCCGCTTAAAGTCTTATGTGAGTGTGTTTATGCACGTTCGTTTTCTTCTACGTTGTTCTAGCCGCAAGCACTATTTTTTCATTCAAATTTGCATTTTTTTATTTTACTATACAATAAATGAATAAAAAAATTTTGCACTGATGGGGTGAAATATATTCAATATTCAATGCTGATTATTTTTCATTGAAATTATCAATTTTTTCCCCCATTTTTTTTAAATAGAAAAATATATATTTTAGACTGCGTTTATTGCTGTGACGTCTGAGTCATTTGCAAACAAAGGAATTGAGTGGATGAAGATTTTGTTTTATTTGTTATTTTTCATTCTTCCTTACTCTGTCTCTATCATTTTTATTTTTTATTCTTTTATCCCCCACCCCCCACCCTTTTTTTTTCCTTATTCAAGGTGGAGTTCTAAAGCAAAACATTCGGACACACCTAGAGGAATTTGCGAAACGAGATCCTCTCACCCAAGCCCCAAAATCTTCGCGTCCACGACTAAATTCCAAGTAGCCCGCGCGCGTCTCGTACATGTCGAGGATATAAAGGGTCGAGTCGCGCCAACTATGTATTTTATATATATATATATATATATATATATGTAGAAAGAGGAACAGTTGACTATTGCGGTCGCTTCAAAATAGTTCAAGGAATCGGATTTAAATCTTGCAAAGAAAGAATTATTTTGCCGATGCAAAAGTCAATGTAGCAAACGAGAAACAAAATTCACAATGCTCATCACAAAATAACAATACAAAAGAAACAAAAAAAAAGAGAGGGAGAGAAAAAAAAATGTAACGTAAAAAATAAGGATGAATTAAATTGATCACGTGACACAAAAGTGTGCACGTGGCCCGCTCACAGAAAAGCTCAACGTTTATCATGAATAAAGAAATGAAGAACAAGACGAAAAAAAATATAGCCGCGTTTATATATATATATATATATATATATTTCGTGGTTAACCGGAAACACATCCAAGTCTTTTTTCTATTCTTTTCTTCCTCTCTCATCATTCCCTATACGAAAGGGGAAGCGAATTAGTGGTCTATTCAATTATTGTAATTTATTTTATAAACACAAACCGACTTAGCTACTTATTATCTATTTACACTCAACACCAAAATATATAAATAGTCCACCATAAATAACAAACCATAATCATATAATCAAATAAAAAAAAATTGATCGATAAAGTTGTTGAATACAAATTATATATAGTTATTAAAAAAAAATAAAAGTGAAATAAAACTTATTATATAAAATAGAAAATTGAATAAATTTTATTTCCAACATATATAAAATGTCAATAACCAATATATATATATATATATATAAATACGTTATATATACATATATATATATATATATGTATTAAATGAAAGTGAAGACATTTGGTGTATTAAGTGAAAATAAAAAGTGAATATATTATCCAACGGTCGTAAATTCATCACATTATATATTATATATATATATACTCATATGATCTTCACACCAATCCTTCTTTCACTTATAAAATGTTACCTCATGACTCAAGTCCCCAAAGTATCCGTTGCATATTCTCACCGTCAACGGCCTCATCTCAAACACTCTTATATGGGTCCTGAGCTAATAAAATATGCACACTCGATACTCAGGTTTATCCAAGTTATTGATCTGAACACAGCCAAGAGAAAAAGAGTGAAAGAGCAAAAGTATCTGCGCGCTACCGCTCATCCCTCTTTCGTCTCACCAAAAATTGTCTTCCGGTGCATATACACAGGCATATATATAATACGTACACATATATACATTGAAAAAAAAAATCCTGATGCAAAACTCTGCACAGTCACTTATATTCTTTGACGGCGCTCAAGGGCGAAAACCGTTGGTCCTTGGTAAAACATCCTCTCCATCGCGAAACTGCCAACGAAGAAGTCCATTCACATATATGATGTATATAGTTATATGTATACCTCTATATACACGACACCATCAGTGAGCGGCATTCATATAATATGCACACACGCGGCATATATCGGAAGAATGATGATCGATATATGCATATGAGCGCACGAGAGCCAGGAAAGGAAAAAAGGAACAAAAAAAAATGTAGGAAACAGCAGTGCGAGCAAGAGAGAAGTTAACGCGCGTGTCGTGCCGTCCGTCGTCGTCGTCGTCGTCGTCGCCATCGTTTTTTTTTCCTCTCTCTCTCTCTCTCTCTCTCTCTTTCCCCTTTATTCTTTTAATTTATTTTCATTCTTTTCTTTTTTTCGGTTAGAAGCTCGTTTGAATAACAGTGGAGAAATTATTTCCCTAAACGGTTTCAGGGACTGCATCAGGTCAGGACATTGGAATATTGCATAATAAAAGAAACGCATTAACTCGAGACTTGGGTTTATATAGGCATAGCAAAACTACATATATATAATTTGTACGCGTATGAACATGTGCAAATGGAGAAGATTCAAATTTTGTGGGTAGGAATATGATTGAAGGTGGTATTTTTCTCATTTTCAATTCATTCGTCGCTATACCTCGGCCTTTATAATACTATACGTACATACAAAATGGTACATTGCAACAGTAGCTAAAGTATAGAGCAGTAATAGCAATATGTGGCGGGGGATTTGTATTCCTTAGATGTATGAATGTGTATATTGTATAAGGGTTGGATGCGAAGTGCAACACAACGCAAAGGGCTGCAACACTACCTGCTCTGTCTACCTGTTGTATCGATGTCAGACGACCCCTGTGAACGAGGCCTTTATATACCTACATGCATACACATATATATATATATATACTCGTATAGATGAAAATAAGTATTAAAGTATTGAGTGTGTATTGGAAGAAAGAAAGAAAGGAAATAATAAAAATGATGAGATCTACCGGGGAGAATCAAGTATCTGTCATTGACTATTTTATACTATTATATACTTGCGTTGTGTTGTTGTTCCGATACGTTTGTGTAAAGGGTTGACACGATGACCCAATTCTAATTTTGATAAATATATATATATATATATATTTTATTCACTTTTCTTATTGTATATCGATGTGTAGACAATTATTTAATTGCTATTGAATTTTATATTTATTTATTTATTTTTCTCCATGTTTTATCTTTAAAGTACAGGTTTGTCTAGGATTATTGTTTGAATATTGTTGTATGTGAAGTGAAGTTGTATCCACATTCCGTGGGATAAAATGGTGTGTATGTTGCTTGAGGCACTAACCGTTAACGCACACACGCACTTACGCCCCTTTCGGACAATTTATTAGATAGCTTCGGATAACCGTCCATGCTAATAACGCCCGCTGGCCCACCGTCACTCTTTCTCCTCTTCATATATATATATGTGTATGTGTGTGTATAAATATATATATATAAATATGCTCAAGTATTTTTCCGTAAAGAAGAAGACACGATAAGAGACGTAGCGACCTCCTTGTTTCCGGGTCTTGGCATCAGTTTTATAGTGAAGATATATTGGTGAAGTGTATCCAACTCGCGTGGGATCAATTTGTGTCTATGGGAGACAGTTACCTATACCCAGGAAAAAAAATAAATAAATAAATAAATAAACTTGTATTTATATATATAAAGTAATACTTTTTATTTTTATTCTTCATAGATTGTGGTAAACGTATGTGTGTATATGTATATATACGATGGTTAATTATAGTACGACATGTGAAAGTTGATAGGTAAATTTATTTTTATTCAATGCAACATTGAATTATAATCGTATATTTCATTATCGAAAGATTTTTTATATTTTTATACAGTGATACTTGTTAAATAAATTTCTATTTCTTCACCCTATATATTTCTTTTTGTCTCTTGTATTAAGCAAATTGTACACATGTGTATATGGCTGTGTGCGTGTATACGTGTATCTGTTAGAGGATAGATGCGTTGCGTGAAAGGAAATTCGAGAATGAGGACATTGCCCTGACAAAAAAAATACATATGAGACACGAGATAAAATGGAGGTGAAGAGAGAGGCGTGTGCCACTGTGAGATTTCTCGTATTTCGAAAAAAGAAAAAACACACACACACACACACACCTGTAACGACCGTTGCTTTTTAGCTCCATCCACTTGCGTGAATGTGTGTATATGTATGTGTGTGTGTGTATGCCGTCTGATAAATCCATAAACTAAAAATCCCTGAGATTATGAAAATATATAAAATATCTTTCGAAAGTATTTTTTTTTTTTTTTTAAAGATCAACTTTGAATTTTCTAAATTTTTGAAATTATCAAATAATTAAAAATATAGTGGAAGTGGAAACAAAAAATGAAGAGAAGTATATTGTTGGTTTATTAATGAGTTTGATAATAATAATTATATTATTACCATTCGCTCTCCATCAACTCTACAAACGCCACATGACCCAGTCACTTGCAGTAGCAGGTTCATCAATGAATTAACATAATTATTATGAGGCACACAACCCCCGATGAATTATTTATCTTGTCGGATGAACGACGTGCAGTCTAGTACCAGAAATACACGTGAAAAAAATAAATACATTCGAGCTCTTGCAGCAACAAAAAACAAATGAAAAAAAAAAAAAAAAAAAAGAAACCTGCAATAAAAAAAATTATAAATAGCCAAAACTAAATAAAAAAAATTGGTATCACGTGAGGATACCGCAAAAAAATAGTTTTATCTCTGAAAAAAACAAATAAAACAAGTGCAAGTCCTTTTTTTTGTGTGCCACTTACATATATGAATATATATATATATGCATTCACACACTCACTGGAATATATATACTTAAATGTATACACCTTCCACTTTAGTGGTTAGGCGCTGTCTTCATGCGACTGGCGCGCGCCAATCTCCATACGCACATTGGACATTTGCATATTGCGTCTGGATTTTACCGCGACACTAAACAGTCTAGCCCCTAAATATAGTAGCCAATGCATAAACCAACCCTTGATTTTTTCGGACACCTCACTCCACTCATACACACAATTTGCATTGCATTTAAATTTTTCATTCATCATCAGTGGCTGATGCATACAAAATTATACGCAAAGCAATTATATATTTATACATGCCATATTTATACCCTCAACAAAATTCACCTGAAGTGATTTAATTGAATTAACATTACACACCAGACACCCTATCAATGAAAATTTATTTCAAACAATTATCCACATTAAATCACCATATATACATGTTGCAATCACAAGAAAAATCGTGTGAATGCTTTCCGTTAAAACCCATAACGATAAATGTATGATACCTCATTTAAATGGACCCAATGTCTATCCATATATTTTATACACATATACATATACAGAGAGATTGATTTATCAGCTGACTATAAAGAATCCGTTAAAAGGTCCAACGGTCACATATATATATATATATATATAAACATATAGAATATATTAATCGACATGAAATTCACCAGAGCGATGCGCTTCTCTAGCATCGTTTTAAAATCCTTGGGAATAGAATATCTCGACAGTACATATACCAAGGACATCAGGCATCACTGCTATACCCAACAACCCTCAATATATATACATATGTGTATACATGCGTGATAGGCAAAATAGTTGGTACCGCGAGGAGTCACTTTCCCACAGTATTTGCTGGTGGTTATGCTTAAAAAGGTGCCACCTTGCCACCGGCGATCCTTTATTATAAATATCCGATGATCGGGTGAGGTAAGGTGATGTTGTTGATGGTGGAGATGATGATGGTGGTGGTGGCGATGATGATGATGATGGTGATCTGAACACGACCATTCGGAATATATATATATATATATATAAAAACACGGGGTGTTTGAATAGGAAGAGTTCAGGTAATATGCGCGACTATTTGAATATACCTGGTCCTTTGGTCCTTCTTATAGTAGAGTTGAGCGGCCGGTCGTTGCATATATTTAAATTCAAGGGTGGTATATATATATGTACCCCCTCTGTCTCCTTGTAGAAAACCTTCTAGTCAACCCTTTACCAGCGTGCACAATATCTGGAACAATAAGTTGTGAAGGGGTGCGCCCGCGTTGTAGGAAGGACTAGCACATGCATGATGCGATATGTGGACCCAACTCTCTTTCTCTTTCTCACTCCCGTTCTTACGTACACGTACACCCTTTTCTTTTATATATGTATATACCTTCAGGTAAATATATGCGCGCGCGATTTTGCATAGATCTCCATATGTTATGTGTCCCTTTGGTGCCCTTTCACTTCCTCTTTTATTTTTTACCACGCTCGCTCTCCCGCGTTTAAAGGTCCAGGTAAGAGTTGCGCGACCAGCCGGTGTCATCCTCATGGGAAAGTGTATGCAAAACTATTGTGGACCCCACCAACAGAGTGCCCTGTTGAACAACGTTCCGGTGTATGTCTGTGTGTGCATGTATGTATTGCGCGTATTACGTGGCGGGGATGCGTTGTGTGTATAGTGGAAAGAAAAAAAAAAAAAAAGATCACACCCCTGAGATATAGATGCGGTGAATCCTTACCTTATAACCCTTTTTTACTTATATGCAATACCATTGCGCATCATCTCTCGTCTCTTTTGTACTTATGTGTATATATGACGTGTTCCTTACTTTGTCGAACGTGATCCTTTGGTCGCATCCTTCTTCCTTCCTTCCTTCCACCACCACCACCACCATTATCACCATCCTTCCTTTCTTCTTCTCATGGGAGCTACTGTCCTTATGCATATAAAAAAAATATGTATATATATATATACGTAATGCGCCCGTGTGTCTCTTGACGATGCGGCGTCGCGACACCGCTTCGATATTCTCATGCCGATGACGAGTAAGCAGAGAGCACTAGGATATTTATTCTATTGTTAAGCAAAAGAAGCAACCGCCACCGAGACATTTCATCGTTTTCTTTTTTTTCTTCGCTGCTGCTGTTGCTGCTGCTCTAACCGTTTTTTTTTTATTATTTCACTGTGTCTCTTGCTCATCATTTATGCATATATATATATATATATATACGTTACCGATTGTCGTCACTGTTTGATGGTCGAAGGTAAAGAGAGAGAGAGAGAGAGAGAAAGAACAGCAACCGTTGGCAGAAAAAAAAATATTGTGGATACAAACACACATGAGGAAGAAAAAAAATCTGTATGTCAGATGAATGTTGGATGAAAAAAAAAATAAAATAAAATAAGAGAGAAAAAATTGAAATAAAATGTGTATTATTTAATCATTTTCATTTATTATCGTCGGAGAAAAATCAATCATTTATTTATATATATGATAATGTGATTATTGATGAATATCTGAATGATGAATGCAAATATATTGCAATAAATAAATTATGTATAAGATTATATTTCTTGGTTTGCCACGGTAAAGTGCATAATGAAGTATATAAAAAAAATGAAACTTAATTAAAAACGACGGATATATACCTCGAGCAAAACACGAATGAGAATATAATCATGAATGAAATAAAGTAAAAATTCACGTTGAATGTATATATCGTACATATATGTATGACGTGGCACACACGCTCCGTCTCTCTCATACTCACTCGCGCCTAATTATCATCGCAAGCCACCAGTGAACCGCCGGCGCCTCGTAAAATTTAAATAAACTCACTCATCTCATTTTCATCTTTATTAGCCAGCGTGGCGCCACGAGAATGTTGAAAAAAAAAATACTGAAAAGAAGACGATTATACTCTTTTCATTCTAACTCATTCACTCCACAATCTTTATCTCCTCCTCTCACTCTCCTTACGTATCTTTAACTTTATCATATGGAGCTGTTGACATGCACTGGAACACCTGATAGAAATGAAATAAATGCAGTCATCTCATTTTCATTCTCATTAATACTTATATATGATGCATATATTAAGGATGAAGTGTGGCTGCGTAGCATTGCTCGGCATGAGACTAACTGAGACGAGCAAATGGCAGAATATATATTATGCATATATATACAATTTTATATTTATATATTGTAACTAATGCGTGCTGTCGTTCATTTAGGGACACAAAATTCCACCTGTATAATAATGAAATTATTGCAGCATGCAAAAGACGATCATGGCACTTTCTCGTATATCTCCAATGTTTTTCATGTATATGCAGTGAATACACCGTTAAGAGGGTACATCCTGAATCATTTTTTTTTATTCATGTTGGACGAGTTGAATAAAGTGTTGGCCTATTAAAAATCTCCCCAATGTTTTTAATTGAGAGCTGGTCGCGTGCCAGTTTTATTATATATATTGAGATAAAAATTAAAGACACGTTTGTGTATTATTTTTTTTTCTTTTTTTGGTTCAAACGACAGATGTCTTTCAAGTTGAAAGTTCGAAGAAATTGGACAGAGATTGAGAAAAATATCAAAATTCAACGAAATATTTTTCCATAATTATTTTCTATAATTAATTAAATATTATATTTATTGTTGATTACTGTTATTTTGAATTGTTACATTTAGGTATAAAGGGGATCATCAAACGCTTTTACGTCGCGTGTCTCTGATCACTGATCAACTGTAACAAAAATATATAGGTATATATTATCAGACCGCCTTTCGCCCAATTTTTCGGAAAGATTCATTTAAATTCCTATGGAAAGACACGACGTGGGTCAAATGTATAAGGTCGAAAGCATTTTTCTTATTTTTTTTTTTTTTTTTTAGTGTCTGTGGGTCAGTCTGGTATATATGTATAATTGTCTATAGCCGCAAGCAAACATTGAAGCTTCAAGCTGTCTCCTATACAGTAGATATTATACATATATAATTTTTGCTTCCTCATCTTTAACATCATCAGAAAAAAAAATATAATAATAATACGAGACGGCCTGATGGCAATTTTTTTTCACTTTCTATCTGTGTGATTTTTAAGCGTGTAAAGACTCATTATATTCGCATTAACTCGAGGAATAATTGCACGCAACGTGTACAGCAGTTGAACAATTTATTTTTCATTCATGCTAATTTTTTGTTCTCCCTTTTTTTCCCAATTTTTTTTATTTATTTTCTTATTTTACTTTTCGATTAAACGACTGGATCACTATGTGTTATGTGTATAGTTAAAACCAGATTTACAATATTTCTAATCTGGCAGAACCCGACGAATTTTCTACTCACAAGCTCTCTCGTGTCACTTGAATTGTTTTTTTTTTTTAACATATATATATACATTTTATTTTTTTCTCTTGAGCAATGACGCGTGCTGTGCAAAACTTGTCGTCTCGCAGTCGACGGGGCGTAACGACTTTGCTGATAATCGAGAGTGGAAAGGACATTCCATATATCGGTATATATGTATGCATACATTGATATACATATATATATATATATATATATATATAGCAGTGTAATGCAATGAATATATAACGGGTACCAATGGGGTTACTAGGTTTCTCAACAATCCCGAACGCTTAATAATTATTATGTTACCGGTTATAAAAATTATCGCGCCCCAAGGATAATATACAGAAACGTGCAAAAAAAAAAATTGAAAATATAATAAATAAATAAATAAACATGTCTATAGATGTTGTACACCCAAACCTTGAGAACATGAAAAAATTTGCACACGAAACAAAAGTCAAAATTTCACATTTTTGGTATAATATATATATATATGTATCCATATATTTACATAACAATATATGTTGGCGAAATATTCTAATAAACCATCAGTTCCCACATCCTACACAACTCTGTATATATATACATATATATGTACACGTGAGTAAATGCTTGACGAAGAAATTATATAAAGTTAGCACTCAACAAATTCAACAAATCAGTAAGTCAACGGTAAATGACATACACATATACACACACATGATACATGTACAAATATTACGTCAATAAATATTTCTGCTTCTGAAAGGATCTGCTGTGACAACGTGTCGGCCTTCTCCACAAGCCCACATATATTTTTCTACATATATGTCAATATTATACGCTGCAACATCACATCTACACACATAAACTATAACTATACGTGTATTTAATTTTATTTTTTGTAAACAATGAACAAACATTGATTTTATTAAATTCATTACTCCTGTGTTTTTGTTTTGTACGACGTTATGAAAATAAATAACTCTCGATATAGGAATTATGTAATATATATATATATATATTTCATTTTATTTTTTTTCGACGTCTAAGCAACTGTATGTTGTGTGTCAAAAATAAAAAAATAAGTAAATAAATAAAATGAAATAGGCATATCAAACGTGCCGAAATTCAGTGAAATCGTCTCCTGATGTTCAAGTCAGACAAGGATATACACACACACACACACATTGCGGCTTTTATGACAGAGAGACCGGTTGACATCACTAGCCATTCTAAAAATAAATGTTGTATTTATACGTATATATATATATATATATATGTAACCATATAGTGTGTATCGCCCGCGTGAAAAATCTCCGGTTTTATGTTAATTACAGTCACTTAGAGCCGCCACCACCACCATCACCATTCACCGTCAATCTTCTGTTCATTTGGTTCGTAAACTCTATACGAAATGTTATTATTTGTGTATAATAGTTTCCCCATTACTGTAATATTTCAAACTCATATTATTATTATCCCTTATATACAAACATATATATATACATTTACGACGAGTGATATCTAATAATTTTTTACATATATACTGTCATATATATATATATATATATATGTACGGGCATATAGAAACAAAAACAAAAAGATCAATAATAAAATGTCACTTTTAAATTTATCATTATTTAATAATTATTCCCCTGTATATGAATTAATTTTGTCTTACTTCATTCAATCAATTATACCATAATGGAAATATTTACCTGTAAACAAAAATATAATAAATAAATATAATTAAAATTCTTTTGATATAGTTAAATTATAAAATAAAATGAATTGAAAATAAAAAAATTATGATTGGTAAGTGATCAAACTGTATACACACATATATATCTATATATATATATATATATATATATATAAAATATTGCAACTTCCACCAAGTTAAACCATAAACGTCTTCAAAGAGCTATTAAGTTAATTACAACGCACTTATATATAACGTGTGTAGTGCGCACTCGTAAATCAACTTGTGCGGCCGCACATATACACAATATATAATAAATATCTATATATATTTATTTCGCATCTCCCGCAGATCGCAAAGGTCGAGCCAATATAAGTACCTATTGGGCCACCGCTTCTGTATTGCAATAGCTCGCGACTATGTAGAGGGAACGAGAGAAACGTCGCTCCTCAACTCTCTATATAAACGTATACATATAGACATACATGCCTTCGGGCTATCTCCCAGCTATAACGGGGCCCCTCGGGCACACTCGGTCTTACTCGTGCAGTAGTGGCCGCACCGCCTAAAATATAAGTCAACTCGCGCTATCATTCCTGTCTCTTGCATCAATTTTTTATTGCGTCCTGTGTGTGTTTGGTATATATTTATGTATTATTACACGAACTCAAGGCCCAAAATATTTTTCACTCGACATCTCAAAAGAATGTGTGTGCTCACATTTAAATATGATTTATGCACTTCAAGTAGAACAAATAATATATCCAAGGAGAATTTTTCAAGCAGACACAAACAAGTCTTGTGTTTAGTTATTGCATCGTTGACACTCTATGCATTTTTATAATACACTTTGTGTATGTATAAATTTTCATTTTAAAAAAAACCCATGATAATAATTAAAAATTAAAAGTACTACATAGGTATATCCATAAATATATATGTATATAGCCGTGAGATATACATAATAATTGATAAAGTTGGGTTTGAAATTGATATTATGATTGGCGAAAAAAAATTTTTGCATAAAAATACTTTCGAATAAACGACACACAATATACAAATCAAATGTAAATTGATACGTTTTTATTACCTATATTATACATATCCATTCATTGTGATAATTTAATTTATAATTATTATTGTTATTATTATTATTAATATTTATTATTATTATTATTGATACATTCAAAAATTTTATTTCAATTTCTATTTAAGGGTATTTACAATCGTAGAAAAGAAATTGAAATGGTACAAATGGTGACTGCATACTGTTTATATATATGTATAGATGCGCCCTTCTGGGGGCCTCAGGTATATTCGCGAGAGAATAAGAACTACAAGAGATTGTTGTTGCTGGTGGTGATGCTGGCGCTACTACTGCCGCTGTGGTGATGATGGTCGTGTTGCTACACATGTGTTATATATGTGCGAGCGGAGAAGAGAATCTCACGGCGTGTTTACTAGTTAATAATATGCAACGCAAAACTTTATTTCGTGCATGGATTTCGGTAACCCCTACGGGTATTATTGTAACGTCTGTGTATGCATATAATGTATGTGTGTGTGTATAGAAGTGAAGAAGAAGAGAATAGCTGTATGCGGAAGAAAACGGAGAGAATGATCGAGAGAATGAATGGCGTATGAGGACGACAAACGCGATGTTTTTGCATGAAAATGCAGGGGTGATTGGAGAGACTTTAGAAAATTTCAAAGCTATAGATTACATGCGTACCACTATGGAAACAATTGAAGCCTCATGTGTATGTGTGTGTGTATGTGTATGTTTGTATGAACCGATGGGCGACAGAATCCAATAAAGAAACATTTTCATTTTGACAGACAGATGGTGTTCACATAGTCGTTTCACAATATACCACAATTTAATTATATTCATAAATAAATTCAAATACAAAATATATATATGATTGTTTAGAGATTTAAATCATTAAAAATAATATTAGAATTAGATGGTATCGAAACGGTAGACATTGGAACAAATAATTTGACAAATAGCTACCAAACAATCCCTAAATCACGAATAAAAATACTATCTATATCCAACTATCAGTAGTAAATCAATGAACTTTAATTAATTTTGTCCACTAAAATTATTTATATCACAATAAATATATATATATATATATATATGCATGTAATAGATAATATGCAAAATGTATATTGACTGAAATATTAACTTGAATTGTTTGGAAATAATAGTTGGCAAAAGAAAAGAAACCGGAAAATTTCTCGAGTGCGTAAAGATTGTTATCAGTGACACGTATAGAAAATTGAAAGGGTGTCTAAGGAGGTGTCTAGTGAGTAGGACAAACGTTTATACGAATATATATATATATATATATATATATGGGGACGTGTATAGTCCTACAGGTTATATAGCTGCACTTTCTCTCTCAATCTTTTCTCTTCTCTTCGTTGAACTCATGCTGGGGTCCTTGGTCTCCTTAGACTATTTGGGACACCCACACACCAAGATCGGCAGTTGCCGATAGCCGCATTGGCCCCGTGCGCTCAGTGGATAATGGTTTCCCCGATGGTTTTCGTCTCGCCATGTATATACCAGTGGCAAATGCTCTTTTGCTATCTCTCGCAGTCCTTTGTATATATATTTTCGGTGCGTTATCGTTCGTCGTCCTCTCACGATAGCCGTGGCCATGGTATAGTACAGTAACTATTATATATATAGGTCTCAAGAGACGCAAGAGATGTCTATACAATAGATCGAATGATGTACACTACTCCTTCACTTATTTTTCTTCCTATATGTATAAAGTATTGGTTATGTATAAAACTTTCTCTCTGATCGAGAAGGCAGGTCACAATTTATCAAGAAAAAAATTGATAAATAAATCTTTTTATTATATATAATTTCAATAAAATATATTTCTTTGAATTATTTTCACTTTAAATAAATAACAAATTGATTGAATTGAATAGTTGAATTAATGAACATTTTATTGTATAGCGATTGTTACTTTAATGCCTATATGTTGAAATTCATTTATAAATATGGTTATGTTTATTGAATTTATATTTATGTATATTATAAATATAGATGAAAGTGGATCAGTGAACTATGTGCGAGTGGGAATGGAAGACTGTCATTTCTGTCAGGTGCAGATCTGCTTCGAAACACGATCTTGCAGAGTCCGATGGCTATCTACCAAATCACTATCAATCACCAGTATAGGTATATATGTGTATATGTGTGTAAATGTTTGCTTCTACTGGAACCGGATGCCACTATCTCGCGCCGCATGCATTGGAAGCCAACGAACCAATCTCGTATCTATATAGGTGTGTACGTATATACATATATATATATATATATAAGCTGATGCTTTTGTGAGCGCGATAAATAAATTACTGAACGATTTCACCGGTCACTTTAACGATGCCTTGTTATTTCTGAGTGTCTTATATTAACGTTCACTCTATCTTCACAAACCTGACGAAGATATACTACATATATATGTGTGCGTGTGTATATTTGTGTGCAAAAGATTTATTATATGGAATATGATGTGCGAAATGACACTTAATTAACTGGATAAAAAAAATTTATTTTCAAAAATAATATTATAATTAATATTTTTTGATTAAATTATCAGATATATATGAAATATTTTTTATGTTTGATTATTATCTTATTTTTATTTTTTGGATCACAGAAGCGAAAGGGATTCATGAAGAAGGTTACCCACTTAATAATTTTGGAATCATATTCTCGTGATCAAAAACCTGATTTCCATTTGGCGGATCGAGAAATAGTCATGGTCTCGGCCAGAAGCACCGGGGAATTGAAAAGGTTTTGAAGAGAAGGCAAAGGAGAAAGACCGACAAAGTTATGTATATGTATCTAACGACATATATATTTATATGTGTATGCGTATATATTATTATATATGTGTGAGCGGGTGTGGGGCGCAGTGCAAGGACGAGACAGCGCAGTGTTGGAATGCACATAAAATCGTAAGTTTAACTTCCCACTCAAAAGTACCCATTGCATCCACCACCTTCTTCATTCTCTCTTTATTTTATTATTATTTTTTTTTCATCTCTCTCTTTCTCCCTATCACTTCCAGTTTCCATTGCGCGGCTTTTGCCGCACTCGAGAAACTCGTTCGATATTCACTGTTGCACGGGCATAAGCAATAAACAAGAATCAATTGAAAAAATATATCCCCTTAGCAAACTGAAAAACCTGACAATGCTTTAAGATATTTTTTAAAAATACTTTTGGCGAAAAAAACTAATGACAGAGGAGAAACTTCTCAATTAGTATATGGAAAACAGACTACTCATCCTGTACTTGCAGATGATATATAAATACGCGTGTTCTCCTTCGGTCAACAAATATACATGAATGAAATGAAGGAAGAAAAAAAAAAAAAGAAAAAATAAACGAAATGAAATAAATGTGATTTTGAAATTTATGACAAAAATGATGATAAAAATATTGTTATATATCGATAAAAAAAAATTTTACTATAAATGATAGTATATATAATTTTTATGTACCACACAAACTATGTGGCCATTAACAGTACCCAGAGCTATTGTTACATATTTTATTTTACATCTTTTATATTATACCAACTATCACCCTCTTCCCTAGACGCAAATTCTGGCGAGCATGAGAACGTGCATCCCACTGTCACCTCTCTCTCGTGCGCACTCTCTCCTGAACCTATCGCTGTTGGCTATAAAACAATATGACACTGCTTCGCCTTGTGCCATATACCCTCCAACACATAAACATATATACAGATATATATCAGAAGGAAACATAAAGCATATTGCTATTATTACAGTTGAAATTACAAATACCACAATGTTATCTGCAAAATTTATTAAAACCATCACACATAAACACCAAAAACAAAAACAAAACCAAAAAATAAATAAATACATCATGCAATGAATTAAAAATTTATTTCACCGCCTTCTCACATAAACAAAATTATATAAATACATTGTAAATAATATATATTTAAAAAATAACAATAAAAGCTATTATAAATTTTCATTCCAAGTTCGATTTTTATGTTTTCCTTTTCGCGATCTATTTTTCTCCCTCATCTTTTGTGCTCTCGCTGAAGAAAATGCGAGTTCAACCTATTTCGGAATCTCCCTGAGGTTCTTCTACTCTTGTACAACAGGGTGTCTTGCGATTTATGTAAAATGGTACGTAGCTCCCTCGGGAGTTCCTCAGCCATACCAACTTCTCCATATCTCACACACGTGCACAACGTCCTCGAACGCAAAGTATCACTGCATATATATATATATATATACATGCACCCTCTATATCTATTCCCTTCTGTTAGAAACGCGAGAGAACGATCTATTTACGTGTAAGTTCGTGTGCATATTGTATCTTGCAATTTAAAGCAAGAGACTATGCGAAAAGTGAGAGAGGTATAAATATGTTCAATGCACATGGGGTTGGATTTTCAATGCTACGATATATGCACGAGTAAACAAAAGCGAAGTATATATATGTATATATAACCCATGGTATACTGCCAAAGAGTTCTCACTATTTCTTTCTTTTACTGTATACATATCATTGTCTCAGCTGCATCATTATTATCTTCTTATTTTGGCTATATCACTTGAATTTATAAATGCAACATTATAGTAAATATAGAAAAAATATATAAATTAGCGATGTAAACGTCAGTATTATTTATTTATTTTTTTTGTTATTGATTGTGCGACATAAAATATATAAAAAAAAAATTGTATGTGCACATATACTTAGAGTAAGAGAGCGATTGAATGGGTGACGGTTGCCAAGTTGTACAAATGGGTACTTATTATTTACGTCGCACAGAAGGATATGATTGAGGGCCCGTGGATCATTTAATTTAATTACCTCGGTGGGGGTTAATAGAAGAGATAAAAGTGGATACAATATCTTTCTCTCTCTCTATCTCGCTTACTCACACAGTGTTGGTTTCACTCAACTGTATAATATTATACACGTGGCCAGATGAATGTCTAGTATATAATAGTGGGGATACACGACGTTTCGAAATGAGTGTGGCGCTTATACCCCCCGGGATACATACATATATATATATATATATATACAAAATACGAGGGTGGAAGTAAAATCGTCTCTTCATCATCTTTATTGCCTTATCCATGATAATAATCACAATGACAAATTTAATCGAATCATTTTAAAAAGAACAATAATTACTCGGTGAAATACTAAAAAATATTTCAATACATAGAATTTTTTTGTTTTTTTTTTTTCCACATTCATACAATAATACGGAAGCTTGTTTTTTTTTTTATGTCCTTTGAATTTGCCTGACCGCCTTTTTCCATACGTGTCCTCGTCAATGTACCCATTTGATGAAGAATATAATGGCAAAGTGGTGAACGAGAAGTGAGAGAGAGAGAGAGAGAGAGAGCTAGAGGGGGAAAACCATGTCGTTTTCAGTCGTCGAGGCCGATTTAATTTCATAAACCGCAACTGTTGCCTCTATTCAGTTCGAAATGGGCCAGCCACTAACAGTTATGATCCGCGGCGCGTATCTAAACGAACGACGAACTTTAGACCGCGTTTCCCCACGCATATAACTCCCTTTATCGTCTCCCATATATACATCTATATATATATATATATATTAATATTGTCTTTAACACCGCAACATTCACAAATGGTCTACTACCGCCATACAAAAACAATATACTAAATGTTCCTGCTCCTTCTTCACCACACAACATCAATGAAAATTGCAAATAAATTTCCTATCATACAATACCGATATAAAATTGAATTAATAAACAATAATAAGTTAAAAAAATAATTGCTAGAAATTTTTTCTCTCATTTATGCAGTAAAAGTGTTATATATGTCATGTCAAAAGCGACAATTATATTCTCTCCTCTATTAATTTTGTTTAAGTGTGTAAGTATATGTGTTTATGTATTTATATCTGTATATATATACAGGTATATCCGGCCGTACAGGCAATAATGATATTCCAATGATGCGGGAGAAACCAAGAGCACACGAGAGCGTCTTCGTTTTGTGTCACACGCGGGCATTGTATGCAGATGAAGAAGGCAGGGCGACAATGACTGGGTCGTCAACATCTACACACACATAGAACAATTGCATCAGTGATTATACCTATATATATATATATATACAGAGATGGCAGAGGCTCGTGCGCACGCGGCCGCCGCCGCCACCTCTCAGCGTCATTTCACGTTGTGAAAGCCATCTCGCAAACAGTCACCTTCCTTTATGCCCTAGCAACACTCTTTCTCTCTCTCTCTCTCTCCCTCTCTTTCTCTCTCACTCTTCACGTGTATTTCTGCTACAGTAATTTCACATAAATATATTCGTATATATGTATACATATAAATAAATATGTATATAATATAACGTTATGCATGCTCATAAATTAACATATTATCGAACACGATTGTGAGCTGTGCACTTGAACTTGTAATTTATCAATCCAACTCTCAACGCTTAAACATCTCAATTCGAATATAAATATATTTTGCTTCTGGCACATTATATTATACTTTCATATATATTTATGTTATTAATGACATGATGTTGTTAGCGAATAGAGTAGTTCTTTATATATAATTTAAATTGCAATTAAATTATTGAAATAAAAATGAAAAGTAATTTATTTTATTTTTGAATATTCCTTTTCATTCAACGATTTTGTTTTTGCCTCGGTTTTTTATTCAGTGAAAAGAACGAAAAAAATGACATTGGAATAATGTGTAGTATACAAAGTTTGATTGTACGGTCGATACGAGGAGAAAAATACTCTATGGAGTTATGTATAGATGTGTGTGTGTCTATGTATAAATGATAAAAAAAAAAACAAAAACGAGGGGGTTATGTGTTTGGTGGACACGCAGGTAGACAGTTTGCACGTGCGAGAGACAGAGAAAAACACTTGGGTATTCTGTATACCTATATGCACATACAGATATAAGCCAACTATATGTGAGCGTGAGTATGGCGATGATTTTGCGTGGTATACAGTATGAAAATATATATAGAATGTATACATGTGCGAGTAAGAAACACTGGGGATTGGCAAACCGGTCACGTAGTGCTCGGCGATGAATGGACCTGGCGAGTCGAACCCCGGAGCCGGCAATTGGCTACTGGGCATACCGCGCGACCACCTACCCTACACTGCGTCAGCTTTCCAGCAACCACCCTACAATGGTTAGATATATCAGGGTGTTGAGGGGAGATGAAGGGTGGAATGTTAGGTGGAATTATCCATGAGAGAAGTGCTCAAATACTGCACTCAACTCAACATTTATACACAATTCTCATTTGAAAATTGTTCAAATTTGTTCTATTTCTTTGCTATCAATGTAATGTTAAATAAATATAATATATAATTTTTATGTTTGATAAAGATTTTTTGAAAATGAAAAATAATATGTTTATATAATATTTTTGTTTTTTTTTTTCTTTTGATTGTTTAGTGGTATGTTGGGAATTGGACAGATGCATATAAAGAGAAACTAGTTGTCACCATCAACCCTTATACGTTGATTTATCCTGTGTGACACCCCCGCGACCGCGTGCGAACTGTATTTCAGGGTGGGTGGGCAAGGGAGTGAGAGTGGATGAGAGCGAATATGACAGAGAGAGAGAGAGAGAGAGAGAGAAAAGGAGCGATGGGTGAAAACCCCTTCGCGCGCAATCTAAACCAAGCCTCTGATCTGCCATAAAGTCATTTCATAACCCATCCAAAAAGGGTGGGTTAACTACCCCCCCTAGTCACCAAAATCCCGAGTTAAGCGTGAACACACCAGTGCCATGACTTATATCGTATATTCTTCCCCCTTTCACGTCGCTCTCCCTTTTATATATCACGCATATATTCCTCACTGTCTCATTTCTCTTCTCTCACACGGTGAATTTTGACTTTGCACACAGACAAAAAGTCCCTTCGCTCACGTTCTCTCTCTCTCTCTCTCTCTCTCTCTGTTTAAAATCCGCTTGATGATCCGACGTTTCATGAAATTATCTGCGCTTCGGAAAGAAAAAAAAATCGAACAGGATTAAACGGGATATTTCACTATTATATCTTCGGCAGATGCAGAAAACTATTAATCATTCTTTTGCTAAATTACTTACTTGATTTCATCAGATTTATTGATATATGTATAACTAATAAATTTTTATATAGAATAAGAGAAAAACTGTGTGACAATGGTAGAAAATTTGATGAAATATTACGAAAACAAAATGAGAAAATAATTAAGTTTACCAGTTTTATTTTATTTTTTAGCGAGTGATATTATAAATCAAAAACATTTGTCAACTGCGGGTGCGACTGGGAGTATTTTTAAATCAACGCTTATAAAAGAGGGTAGTTTATAGATGTGTCCAGAGGAGTGAGGGTCGAAACTAAACAGAGGAGAGAAATTTGCAAAAGGAAAAAAAAATAAAAACGAAAGGAAAAAAATCTCGCGTGAACCCTTTTTGTTAATTACTGAATCACAGATGCCAACTATTGCGCACTTTTTTTACGGCCAACTCATTATTAACCCTATTTTTATTTTTTTTTTTTTCTTTCATCTTACAATGAAGTCTCAGCTCCTCTTTACTTTCATAACTATCAGCCATAAATTTTTCATTACACTCCCTCAAGTTACGGAAAAGAGAGAGAAAAAAAAAAGTGAAATCCAAAATAAAACTTTACACATGAATTTTATTTCCACCTTTGGAAAACAAAGGAAAAATTAATTCCAATAGAATAAAACTTGGAGAAAAAAAATTATTTTTAGGTAAAATATCATTTTTATTAAGTTGTCCCATTTCCTTACAGCACATATTTTTTAATTAAAACATCGACATAATTATATATATATATATATCTATATATTTATATATATATCTATGTATTTATATATGACAAGATGAACGTAGAGCTATAACAAAAAGAAAAAAAATGCTTGTACAATTGTTTTTTATTCTTATACACGCACTTTGTCCTTTGTTTTTATATAATAAAAAAATGTTTTAATGTTGTTTCTTTTATTCTTCAGCTTTCGCAACATTTAAATATACAAGTTGCAAATTTAACCGCAGCCATGGCATCACCACTCTGTGGTCATTAGAAGATATCTCTCTGGTTTATAGTCGCGTAACTATACGCATTCCTATATACAAATACCTACTATTGTAATTTCCACATAAATATATATGTATACACATATTCATATATCTGGTCTGTGAATGTGGCGCACACGATGTGTCTGCTGCGTTTTGTTGTCAATACTTGGCATTATATGACACGACGACTGGCTGCATCGTCTAACCTGCAACAGAGTCGAGACGAGAAGTGATTAAATGACAGACAATGAAGATTGAGATAGATTAATTGTCCATCAATCCCTGACATAAACTGTGTGTATCTATGTAATGTATGCGTGTGGCATGGTGCAATCTGTTACCCGCAACACCAAAGCCTATGCTATTTTATATATTTATGAGTGTTTGAATGTGTCATCGCTACGTAAACAAATCCTCGTCGCTTTCGCTAATTCTTCTTTTTACAATTTCTTTTTATTTATTTATGTTTGTTATTTCATACCAGTAGTTCAATATTAATCATCGTCATTTTGAAATATATGTATTTAAGTGTGTATGCGTGTGCTGTCTAGCTTTCACCGAAAGCCCCAATGAAATACATGAAATAAATAAAAATAAAAAATATATAAAAGGAAGAAAAAAAATTATCTCATAAATTTGTTAAGTAAAATTTATGCTAATTATATTATATATTCACGATATGTAGACACATAATTTTTAAATATATATATATAAGGATTTCACGTGACAACACAATCAAACATATATATTTTGATAAATTAGAATATTAAATTAAATAATATATAGAAAAGGTGAATGTTCGTAAAAAAAAAAACAAAATCAAACTGAAAATCGACGAAATTGTCGCAGGGTTTTTTTGTAGCTGTCGAAAAGAAAAAAAGACCAAAATTAAATAACGAATCTCTCCACACCTGAAGTTTGAACACACATTTTTTCAAATTCACCTTGCGCTTATTATTATGTACACACATAAT
>CAJUYH010001347.1:0-10351 GCA_910591685.1 Galerucella tenella | reverse complement strand
TTTTTCAAATTCACCTTGCGCTTATTATTATGTACACACATAATAATAATAATAATAAAAGAAAGAGAGAAATAACAAAAAAAAAATATATATCGAAGAAAAGAAGTAAAAAGTAAAATGAACCCAAAAATATAATGAAAATAAAGAAAGGAATACATAGAGAGATTATTAATTGGGTACACGATAAAGCAGTGTTAGTCTCCATTGGCTGTCCATGGTGCGACCCCCTCCTGGCTCTCTCTTTCAATATATGGGGCCACGCGACTTCGCGCATTGCTTATATACATATACATACACATATATTCTTTATCCCTATCTCTTTTCCTCACTAACATCTCCTTCAATGTCTTCGCGGAGTGTTCGCGTGTTAAACGTATTTGCGTGTAGCAGCGGCGGCGCTATGTCGTCTCTCGTGAATCCGAAAAAAGAATTTCTTCAAGAATACACAAGAGAGAGAATGAATATAGAGAAAGGGTGAATGGACTAACAGAAGATTTTATATACATATATGTATATGTATATACATGTATTGATACTTATTCCCTTCGTCGTGTAAGTTTCACTTTTTAACGAAGCTTATTTATTGGCATCGCCACACCAATGTATACGCATGGGTGTATGTATATATGGTTTTTGTGTGGGCTCACACTTGTGTGTCTTGGAATATAACATTTGATATCTGAACGTTTCCGTCTCTTGTATATTATATAGAAGTTATATGGATGTATTTTCAACGCATATATCGGAACAGACCGCTGTGTAAGAGGCGAAATGGAAAATATTGTTATGACGGTCGAATGATCGAAAAATGCAGATAACAAATATAAATAATATACACGCAGCTAAATAAAAAATACGTATGTATATATACAATATAGGTATTATAAGTATGAATCATAGATTCATATCTTGATTGTGAAAAAAAAATGATGCAAAAATTTATTTAAGCATCACCGAAAAATTGTTTGGTATATTTGTACCTTTCTAGACTGCAGTATATATCGAATGTTGTTTCATTCTATTTTGTTGCTTTTTTTTTTATTTCTCTTAGTTTTTTTTTTTTGGAAGACAACGGCAATGTGTTCGCCAACGAGTATGAACCTCACCGTCACCGCCATAGGCCGTATAAGAGCTAACAAGGCGATTACTCATGCCTTCCCATAAGAAAAATTTACAAGGGGCTCCCACCGAAAGTTTATTGCAGTAAATGGTAGAATTTGTACTTTGCTAACGATCACGAAGCTGTCCTATCATATTTTTTTCTCATTCTCTCCACTCTTTACCTTCTCTCCTTTCTCCACCTCACAATTTCATGTATTGTATAAATAAAAATTATAATCTACAATCAACAAATATAAAATATTAACAATCTATCAATTAAACTCAATTAAATTCAGTTTTATAAAACTCAATCAACTGCACTCTTAAAACAATCCATACCGCGCAGATGAAATGAATAACTTTTTGTAAGTAAAGATCTCTCTTCGCTTAGTATACCTTGCAAACTCTTTTATTTGTACCTCATCTTTATAATGCCAGGGTCAAATTTTTATATACGAGGGCGGTATATATACATATATATGTAATGCGGTGGGCCTGCATCAATGCGCAAGAAAATAATAAAAAATAAAAATAAAGTGAAAAGAAATAATAATAATACATAAATAAAAAGAAGAAAGAAAATATAGTTGATCCAGAGGTATATACAGAAAAACGAAGGACGCAAGGCAAGTGGTCCCTTCGAAGACTGAGGGAAGGTCTAATTAGATTTTAAGTGAGAAATTGAGCCTGCCGGCAATTTTAAGGAAGCCGAACGCGCCGCCCTGATTAATATCATTATACGCTGGCTGGCTTCGTCGGGGATATCCCTGCGCGTCTTCTCTCTTGCTCTCTTCACGTGTGTGTATGAAATGCATCACATTGGAATCTCGACCGCTGTGAGCCAAATAGTGTATAACATAAATATATATATATATATTATGTATACATAAACAACTAATCTTGAAAACTACCTGGGCGAGAATTTTACAGGTGAATAAATATATGCGAAACATCAGACGCTTCAAATTTCATTTATATTGGTTGTATATGAGTTAAACTAACATAATACACTACATTTTATTCTGAATGTACAATGAGCAATTTTTAAGTTTATTGTATTAATATGAAGTTTTGTTGTGATCTTATCCGTTAAAATTCGCCGTTTTCATAATTTTTCACTGTACAATAGAGAATGATGCCCCGCCATTAGTTATCAACATTGCAAGTGCACATATGCGTATGATAAAGTGAATGCATATATTAAAACAGACCAATATATTTTTTTATATTGATATAGAAGTGCATTTTATATGAAATAAACTATTTATGAATACGCCGATATTATTTATTATATGCCATTTTATATTGTACTGTATATTTATATGTATTGAAAACGATTAAATTGTTATGTTGATTTTGGAAATTTATCGAAATTGTTACCTCCCTTCTTGACAGTTGACAAAAAAAAAAGAGCAGAAAAAAAAGTGGTAAAGAGACAAAATTATAAAGTGAAAAATAATATAAAACAAAAATACACAACGTTCAATGCCCTTGTCAAAAAATGTCTACGTTGAACGTACGTCACGCGATGTCAAAAATAAATTGGAATACAACATATAATTATTTGATGAAAAATAATGAAAAAAAGGCATTAAAATAAATAATTCAAAGACAATAATGAAATTCTCAAAATTCTTCAACGCGGAAGAATAAAAACCACAAGCATATCATTATTATAATACATCATCCATTTCATCATACAAAATAAGGTTGCAAATGCAACTCTATTATAACACATGTGGCAGGATAACTAATCGGTCACTGTATCCACGTATCATATCTCTTATTTTTTATTCTTTTTTTATTCTTTTTTCTTTCGCAAACCCGTGTGTTGTTTACCCTCGAGCTAAAACTTTTTAATTGTACACCTCTTGTGATCTCAACCATCGCATCAGTATTAAATACACCTAGGACTTCTCTATATTCTTTTCATATCTTCATTGGCTGGCTTTTACTTTTATTCATATATATATATATATATTTTCTCACACACATATACACAGTTATATACATCTCGATGCATCGCGGACTGGCTTAACCACCACCGATTAATGTCAACGCTAATGGCATTTCTTATATCATGTCTTGATGACTTCGATGCATTGGAAATAAATTAAGCGATTCAATATACATTTATTTTTATTATCCCTTCATCATTTTTTCCTCAATTTCATGGCGATTGAAGCCCCATCAAGAACATTTAACGAACACGTAATAATAATAAAGATAAAGACATTAAATAATTATCAGAATAAAAAAGAATCGAGAAATAATGATAAATAAGAACATATGTTTTTTTGTTTAATTGTACACAATGAAAACGACATTGAAGAAGTCTGAAGGCAGAAGCAACGCAGAATTTCAGGTGTTTGCTAGGTGGTTTGACAAGCCAACGTGACAATAAACGAACACGACCGTTGGCATTACTATATATATATATATATATATATACATATCCTAGCAAAATAACATCGCACACATCAGATGTTTGAGAGAGTTCCCAAGTTTCAAGTCGTACAACGGCCACATTGCACACACAACAGCATGGACCGTTTGAAAGAGGCTGCTCCTCTGTTATTGCTCCTCTGATGCTACTTTGGTTGCAGAGAGTGAGAAAGAAAGGGAGAGAAAGAGAAATATCGGGGTCGTTTTCGTCGTCGTCCACGATCTCGTCATCATCATCATCATCATCGTCGTCGTCGTCGTCGTCGTCGTCGTACATCTCAAGAGAACTCGATTTCAAAACTGGATTTCAATCCCGGTTTACATATCCCGGAAGTAAATAAAAATGTTGTGTAAATTATGGCGAATGAGTCCTCTCATATCATGAAATATAAAATATTATTCAAAAATAAATTAATAAATACTGTTTAAACAATTAATCTCAATCAACTATATAATATTTCATCATTAAGGGCACAACAATCTATTATGTATTATAAATAATATTTTTGGATAATGATAATGAGGGGGAAAAAAAAAAAATTAATAATCGAGCCAAAGATCAATGAGTGAAAAACATTTTTCTTTATATAATTGGGTAACCCAAACGTAAAATAAAAGAAAGACACTACTCAAAGGGGAGTTTTACTGTGGTATGACAGCAAAGCAGAAGCATCAGCGGCAGCAGCGTTCAGTTCGAGTGATCAATGACTGGTGATTGGTGGTGTAGGTTTTTGGGTATAGATATATATCCATGTATAAATATATACGCATGCTTCGAAACTGACTCTTGTGAAGGCTAGAGTGAGAACTCCTAGAGGGAATTTGAGACTAAAACCGGTCGAGTAAGATCGAGAGCACCCGCTGACCGAGAACACGTCGACTAGAGAGAAACAACGAAAGAAACTCTCTTTTACCTGTGGCCTCTCACCACTTCTCTCTTTTTCTCTTATATTTCATTTTTATCCTCTCACTCACTTATACTATTCGCTCTCAACACAAACACACTCACACGTACATACACACAACTTGCTATCTTCTTTTTGCTTCCTAGTCCTCCTCTTTTCCCAATATCATCTCTCGTACGTCCCAAAAATTTCACTCTTCCAACCACAAACCTCAACTAAAGAATTTTAATAGTATATCTTGTCGGCTGATAATTAACTGATTTGTTAATCATTCAAAAAAATCCTCTCTCATTTTTATACACTCCATTAATATAAAAATAATAAAATAAACCGATAAATAATTGTCTCAATGAATATTGAGTTTTATAAATATATATTTATTTACAATTGATTGAATGAGACTATGAGGAAGTTGAAAACCCCCCTCAGTGGACTGGTATAGCTTCGATTAAAAATGTGTTGCGAGGTTAAATGAGGCCAAGTATATGGACCAATGTTTGATTAATTCAATATATAACACATGATTGATTATCTTATATGATGATTGGTAACCAAACTCGTATAATATCCAATTATAGTGACACTACCGAGTAAACAATTAAAAAAAAAAAATGATGCCAATAGATATAACGATAATGTAGATTAATATAAATAATAATAATAATGTTATTATTATTTATAGTGTGTGTCTATGTATAGTAATAAAATAGAAAAATAAAAGGTGTCGAATAAGGCGAGGTGGGAACTGAAATGACGTATCGCAGATGGACGACGTGGCGCCGCCCTCCTTTGAGGTCTTTATCCCCATCGGTTGCAGCCACCGGTCTTGTCCACATAACCTCTAATGTGACCCTCATGCGCCCCCTCCACACTCACATATCCACAAATGCACATGCACATTCGACAAATCGAACGTATGCAATGATCAATCTGTCAGCCTTATATCGTTTTCCCAAAGTGAATATTCATAATAAACGTATGTATTGAGTGTGCTGACAAAGCCCCATGATAAATGATCAAGTTTATGTCATTGATAAATGTATACGAATTAAAAATAATTTTTCTCTGTTTATTTTAAATATTTTTATATAACTAGTCCATTAAATTAAATTAATTTTTGGATAATTAAACGAAAAAATGGTTTTTATATTGTATTGGAAAATGTTCAAAGTTAATTTCAAGTCAGAATTTATTGTATTGGGTAAAATTCCATCGATTACTTTTTAGTTTCAAATCGGAATAGAACATATATATATATATACATGTCCGTGAGTGTGTGTTTGTGTGTATAGGTAATTCTTGGGAGGCGGATATGCGAGCTGTATATTTATATATATATATATGTATTCCTTCAGCATCAAAAAAGAATTCGTGCCGGGCAACGGAGCTCGAGGATTATATATATACACGTCTTTTTCCCCTTTACGTCGCTTCAGGTGTTTGTTTCACCTTCTCTACTACACATATATATTCTTGTGTCTCTTATATTTCATTCTTCGTTGTTCAGATGCGTTCACCTCCAGTTTAAGAACGTGCTCGACGTTAGATCCACACCGTGCGCATATGCGGACCCAGTAGATTTCTGTATACCATACATATATATATATATAGGTAGAACACGTCGCACTATTCCTTTGAACACCACCAGAAGTTGCGTGGCATGCGAAGATCGTCCAGGGGTTCTCAATTATCTTCACGTTGCTGCCAAAATATTTTTAACAGAATAGCTATCGTTGATATTGTATAAAAACAATTATATATATATATATTGACTGTAGGGTGGATTCGTGGAATTTTAAGGGTGATCGAGTACCTGTCTCATATACCCACTCGTCTTGATATACACTCATGAAGAAGTGACGACGTTCCACTTTGGCGCAATACGCAAAAAACATTTTAATGATTGTCATCCGTGATGGGTGAATGAGACTCAATGCACACGTGTGTTTGTTTCTGTGTTGTCATGTGAATATTCCACGAACTACACAAGTATAAAGAAAGACTTTCGAGAATTCTCATGATGAGAAGATATATATATATATATATGTTTGTGCGTGTGTGTATATATATCAATGTTATCCATATAAATGGAAATACATAAATAAGAAATATATAAAAGTGCAAATTGTGAAATAGAGCAATCGAACGTCACTTTATATCCTTCCGTGGGATCGTAACGAGAGATGTAATTGCTCAGGGAGGAAAATCGTTTCGATATGTATTGTATATATGTGCGAATGCATGTATGCCTGTATACCTTGAAATACGTCACGGACTAACGCGATAATTGCCCGCTATTACCGTCTGCAAACGTCCGTATTTAACAGCTAAACGCCGTTCGCTTACTAATCGAACCCAACAGAATCATCATCGGCAATCCGATGTACACAACTCGTCTCTTTTAAGTACAGAGAACGCCACGCGCTGATGTATATATTCTATCATTTATATATATATATATATATCTATAAGTCTGCACACAAGATGAGACAATCATCATCATCATCGTTGTTGTCGCGTGCAGGAAATTTTTTCATAAATATATAAAGATAAAAAAAAAATCGGTATTTGTATATAAATCCTTGACATTTTCTCGCGCATCTTTGTAAACAATTATTTACTATTTTTTTATTTTTTTGCTTTTTTCCCTCTTGTAAAATTGTGTTACGAATCGAGATACAATTTCGCAAGATTTTATTGATTGAATGATACAAAAAAATGAACGAGTATTTATTTTTTTATTCCTTTCATATTTGTTTTTTGGCGATTGTGCGATTCACACGAAAATTGAATGTGTTTATTACCTGATTCTGTATGTAATCCTCCCTAAACTCAGTATATACTGTGTGATGCGCCTGCTATAAAACCTCCCTTACGCCCCTTTATTACGCTTCGCAGGTTTCATTGTTGTGCGATCTTAACTTCTACGGATTATAAACTGTTTCTTATTTAGTATTGGCGTTACCGGTCCGCGCCGATATACACGCTACCACACACACACACACACACACGCATATATATACTAGATGTGCTCACCCATTATAGATTGAGGGTAGAGGCACTTTGTATCGTGCAGAGGCATTTATATACTGTGTTTACGCCCTCCTGCTGCGTGCCCATATACCTATCTTCACATTCTCGCTGAAGCGTGTGCGCAGATTTTTAAACACACTGATGTGCATTATCATATGCTCTATAACATTTGTATATCTAACTATATATATATATTGAGAATCGGTTGAATGAACCATCATCTACTTTAAGGCTTAACCAAACATTATGAAATCATTAAAAAATTATTGACAATAGATTATGATAATCTTTAAAGTAAAGCTGTTGATATTGATGATTTTTTATTTCTCACGGGACTTTGATAATATATTTTTGTTTTTTTTTTTTTTGTTTTGTGTCACATTAAACTACATATTAATTTACTTCACTATATCAAACGTAATACTTCGAAATAGCACTTTCATTATATTATTTGATAGTTTGACTTGTTCCTGAACGGGAGTTCGTGTGATCTCCTCAATATTAATAAAATCATCAAACATGTCTGGATGAAATTTCGATTGATAACTTTATGCTCATGCGATAGAAGATATATTCAAAAGATATGCTTATTTTTGTCTTGTATGTGCTTGGACCAGCTGGCAGGCTCACTGGCACTTCCGCGCGCATACACACACACACACACACACACACACACACATGATAATGTAGCTCCTGTGTGCGTATTTACACGTAGGACTTTTATTGACAGACCCCACTGCGACTTCTCACAATCACCACTGTACGATATCTATACAAGTATGCCCTACGTATATGTATATAAATATATATAAATATATATGTATATATATATTTATATGTATATGCATGTCCGTGATGTGTCTGACGACGCGAGCAAACGTGCGAGCAAATGCGGCTTTGGTTCGTGGCACAAAGCCGAGCATGGAGAAACGAACAAAAACCCGAGTGCAACAAGACTATGGACCCAACACAATGCGACATTGTGACGGATCTCTATACAAAGAAGAAGAGGGAGAAAAAACTAAATACTAAGCGTACAACTGTATATGTGTGTGTGAGTGTGCGTATATGAACAAACAAATACCTATTTTTACTCTTTAACTTTGAACAAAATAGATGAAATGAAAGAGAAGAGAAACGGAAATTATTTATAAGCCAGTTTAGGAATTAAATTGAATAATGTTACTTATTTTGAATAAATGAAGAAAAAAATATGTTGTGTACTTTTTAACTTTTTAGAAATGAATTGGAGCATTTCACTTAGATCTAGCTTTCAATTTGACAACCAATATTATTTCAGAAATTTGTGTGCCAATTAGTTGACAATGGATCGACAGACGAATTTGAAAATGAATGTTGCCTAATTTTGAGCGACAGGTTGTAAATGATGAATGAATATGAATGAAATGATACTTGGCTTTTGGAGTATTTCATATAAAGTATATTATGCGAGTGACACGAAGGTATAGAAAACATTTTCGTTGAAATTTAAATTACCATTTGCCTAAAAATAGCTTTTATATCATTTTTGAATTGAACAATACCAGACTAAAGTCTACTACTCGACACGTTTTTCTATTGATTTAATATATTTTTATTATTATAGGTAAATATTTGATGTAAAAGTCCATATAAAATTTATGTTATGAACATGATGATGTCACATTGATTTTTTAAACAATTTTAAGCAAAATACTTGTATCAAAAGTAAATAGATTTTTCATGCTGAAATTTTAGTTACAAATATTTTCACACAAATTATGAATTGACGTTTACACAAAATATGTTACTATAAAATATACATATATTGTATGTGTGACAGAATTTTGTCAGCTTGAACGCAACTGTGAGGTAACAGTTTGTACAAATCTAGTATGATATTTATTCACAAAAATCCATAAAATATAAGAAAAAGTGCTCGATCATTGCCGAGTTATGATACACACGCTATGCGCCCCGCTAAGTGCAAACAAAAAAAAAACTTTGAGGGTAAAAGTGTCTATATATACGTATATATTATAAATATGTAGACATATAATATATAAAAACTAGGCGGAAGAGAGAAAGACTTACATTTCCTCCCTTTTACTAATGCGACTCGACAACAATACAGCCACGTCCACATTGCACGCGTCCTACCGCTAATTCTTCACATTTTATTATTTTTTTTTTCTTTTTTCCAACACCATTGGCCCTACTCTCCTGTCACTATTTCGCCCCATATATGTGTATATACACTTTCGCATAACACCCCATGGACACGTCGAAATTGAAATCCAGAATGCAACAACTACTGAAATACAATACTTTTTTTTACTCACTTCTGTCATTTTTTTTTTCTACAATTCTGTACATATATATATGTACATGGAGAGGGTACCTATATTATTTCAACCACGTAATATTTGAACCGCCAATTATAAATAACAATAGTGAAAATATCATTTTGTATTTGATCTTTCGCAACTTTGGATAAAATAATTACAACGATATACATTTATCTCTTCAAATGTTCAGCTAAAAATAATAAAACCCCAATAAATAATTCCATTCCTGGCTGTGCAAAAAAAGAAATTTTTTGATAAAAAAAAAGCGGAGAAAATAAAGAATTTGTATAACTGAAATAACATTTGGCCATTATTTGACAATGTATGGCTGAATTAATATGAAATCTCTCGTACAAAACTCTATGAAATTTTGTATTTCGAACAATTATATGAATTTCCCACTGCGTTTATATATATATATATATATATAATATACATAAATTCAAACTACATAAGCCCTTGCTATCATACGCATCACTTTCGTATTATACTCTTGCGCCATATAGACATTTGCATGGCATTAACATGCGACTGTCGCAA
>CAJUYH010001346.1:0-49937 GCA_910591685.1 Galerucella tenella | reverse complement strand
TCGTATTTCATCATCAGAGTCAGGTGCGTTAGTACAATATGTTGGAGACCATGCGGATATAAATGTCAAAACTCTCGATGGTAATAACACTCTTCATGTTAAGGGAATGATCAAGATTGTTACTCCAAAAGAAGCTGTTATTTACGATGAACGCATACAAAAATGTACAAGGAAACCAAGTGCCAATGACTTGGCAGCAATATCACATGTATCTCTTCTAGCATATGAAAAGCCAGTTGAGCCTGGATACAGCAAGATTCAAGTCGAAAAAGTGCATGATAATGTAGCACTAAAAAATACAAAATTGAATGCAGTTGATTTTTTGTGGTTATATGGGAAGTGGAGGAATATTTCACAATTGCCAGGATGGCATGGCTATTTTGAACAGCTAACCAAAAATAATAAGAATTTTTCAACATCTCAAATCATGTTTCTGCCTTTTATTGATCATCCCGCAAGTAATTTAGACACGATTTATACCACTTTACACTGCGCAATGAATATCGCCAAATCACATGAACAAAAAACGTGTGTGATTACTTTTGATCAACCCCTTTACTCCTAAAGTAGTTGTTAAACTAGGGGGATTTCATATGCTCATGTCGTTTCTTGGATGCATAGGACATGTAATGAACGGAAGTGGAATCAAGGAACCTTTGGGTACAATACATGCTACTAATTCTATCGACAAAATGTTAAATGGACACGCATATTCAAGAAGTATCAGAGGTCATACTCTATTACGACTTGCATTATCAACGATAATTTTTGAAGACATGAAGTTGGAAGAGTCTGTATTGGATGAATTAATTGAACAAACAACTTGTCGTGATGTTGCTTATGAAGATGTAGAAGGTTGTATAGGAAATTCGAACGCATTTATTAATCGATTTCATGATAAACTGAAGGAATTGAAAGCACGAGGTCCCACAGCACAGTTATGGGTACAATATTTTGATATGGTATCGATAGCACTAGACTTCATTCGTGCTGAAAGACTGGGACTCTTCGAAGAACATCTTGATGCAGTACGAAAAATGCTACCGTATTTTCACGCTTGTGGTCACTTTTTATATGCAAAATCTACTCATTTATATATTCAAAATATGATGAAATTGGAAAAGACAATGGATCAACAAATTTTTCAGAAATTTAAAGATGGATTCTTCACTGTGAGACGAACAGAAACATTGTATTCTGGTACATGGACACACATGATAATCGTACAAAGTCTTATGAAGTCTATGAAGACAGAAGGTGGAGTATCTCGCGGTCGCAGTACTCAAGAGTGTTTTATGTAAATGGGTGTATGCTATGTACGCTACAAATACAATTTGTGAAGAAATTGAAAAGTATTGCAATATTTCATTAGATTCTGCTGATCAACACGTTGATGCAAGAGATTCAAGAGTAAAAAGAGATGAAATTGATGTAGGTAAACTAGTTGAATGGCTTAAACTTCATGATCCCTTTCCAAAAATAAAACAATTGGTATCCTTAGCTTCTGGAATCGTTGGAAATGACCAGATTAATTGTTACAAAGCCCATGAAATCGAATTGCAATCTTTGGTCAACATAACTGACTTGAAGTTTAATGAAATAACTTTGAAACGCGCTAATAAGGTTTTGCCACTTTAGGCTGTTAACAAATTAATGAAAATTAACGATTGTAAAGTCTCTGTAGATCCATTGTTACTCTTCCAAAGGATAACTGTAACCAAAAAGTAATCTCGAAGGATACCTTCGATATGAATCAAGTCCATATCCAACGTCATTATTTCACAGTAATGGTATGAGAAAGACCACGAAATCTACATTATATGATAATATGACACCCGTTGATATTGAATTTAATGAAAATGATATCATCGATGGTGGATTTCTTCTGCATCGCGACGTATGGAGTAAAGACGATACTTTTTTGTCGATTTAGATAAATACGTCAAGTATTTACAAAGACATTATGGATCAAATACTGTTGTTGTATTTGACGGATACTCAGACTACACAAAAAACATAAAAGCAATGGAACAATTTAGAAGAACTGCTGCTCTTTCAAAATCTTATGAAGTTTGCTTCGATGAAACAATGATTGTGCCAATCAGCCAAGACAAGTTTTTGTCAAATCAATATAATAAAAAGAAACTTATTGATATGCTCATTGAAAAGTTAAAGAGTGTAAATAGTGTAAATATAACAACAGGACAAGCGAGAGATGATGATGATGTTCTTATTATCGAAACTGCTATTGAAGTAACCAAACGTGAAAGGACTATAGTCATCATAGGAGAAGACATAGATTTGCTAGTTATTCTAATTGGACGCACTCAGTTACATCAGGAAGAGATTTTTTTTTAAACCTGGAAAAGGCAATGTTAAAACGCAAGCCTAATCTTCAAAAAGTTTTGACAAATATCCCCTTTCTAAGAAACATATCCTATTTCTACATGCATTTAGTGGTTGTGATACAACTTCTGCGTTGTTTAATAAAGGGAAAAAGAACTTGTATAAAATCACTGCAAAAGCTTGCTAATTTCGACGAACTGGCTCATGTTTTTCTACAAGAATACTGCCCTGTACAGCAACTATACGAAAATGGAGTACGCATCCTACTAGCAATATATAATGCTCCGAACACCAACAAGTGCAGCAGCTCATCAACACGTGTTTATTACCAAATTCAAAAATGGTTGGGACATGATTTAGAACCTCAAGAATGGGGCTGGGTACTCCAAAATGCATTTCTGCGGCCAATAACTACACTATTACCACCAGCTCCAGATGAATTACTCAGTACAATATTTTGTAATTGTAAGAATGGTTGTGGTTTACGCTGCGGATGCAGAAAATCGGGCTTGCAATGCACTTGTGGACAATGCAATGGGCAAGCTTGTCTTAATGCTGTTGTATTGCAAGACGATTCCGAGGAAGAAACTGCATTTGATCCAGAAATTTTAGAAGGTTTGGAGACAATGATGCAGGAGAACGAAGGTGATGAAGATGAAATTGAAACTTTCAATTCCCCTGCAGATGATGATGAAGAAGAGGAAGAAGAAGAAAATTGATATTTTCAAAGTTCCGATTTTTGAAGAATTTATATGTACATTTAATTTTAATACGCCACATTAGTGTGACGTCATATTTAGGGAGGGGCTTGTACCTGTATCTAAACAAAGTATTATTACCATTGAGTTAGCATTGGAAGCAATACAAATTTTGGAATTTTGGAATATTTGAGACTTTGTTGGCATTAAAACTATCAAAAAAGTAAGTAATACAATCTATATTTCTAAATAATCCACAAAGTTCCATTTAATTATAATAGATTTTCAAATAATCGTTTGTTCTTCACTTTCATATAGGTTATGTTCTAATATCAAACATAAACAAACTAGATACCGTTTTTATTTCTATAAATAATTTTAAAGTCTCATACTGAATTATTTTCTAATATGTAAAGTACTTACCTATATATAATAAATATTTATATATAGGTTTTACGTGTCCAATCATTTTACATTTACACATCTTCAATGAAATGAAAACGTTACGTTATACCTAACTATTTGATGAACATTGAAATACCTACAATCTCTAACGTATTTCTTTTTTACAGTGGCATACAAGCATGTTATAGGGGAGAAGGGGCCACCTTGAGACGCGTGCACCATGAGACAAACGCCATATTTTTTTTATTACGGACCTTAATATTTTCTGTCTACCTACAGCTTAAAAGGCGGCGATCATCAGTCTGTTTTCTGAAATCAAAGTGAGAGCACGTGTTTCTTTGCTTTTTTAATAGTGGTTTCGTGGTTTTGAAAGAAGGTAAGTTTTTTTAAATATGTACTGTGAAATGAAAAAACTAATGTACTTACGACTTTTTAGTCAATTTTTTTTGTGTTAATTTTTGGATTGTGGTTTTGTCCTTATTTTTTGTTAACTAGATACCTGATATCTACACGTGTTTTAAGTTTATAATTTTTTTTTCAAACCTTTCTTTGGGGTTACCTTGAGACAAACATTTTGGGCCACCTTGAGACGTGTCTCAAGGTAAACTTTTAAAGTTTAATAAGTTTTATGAACTTCTAATGCATGTTTTTTTTTTATTTAGATGTCCCGAGGTCGCAAAAGAAAGTCAAATAAAGGTTTGTTTTCTCCAGAATCCATGAAAAGGGCGGTAAAAGATGTACTGGAACATAAAATACCTTTAAGAGTTGCCGCAGAACGGTATGGTTTAAAATTTCAAACTTTGGCCCGTTACGTAAAGAAGACCAGAGACAAGCCAAATAATATTGAAATATCTTACAAACCTCATTATAATACTCGAAGAATTTTTAGTGAACAGCAAGAAAATTTGCTTAAGGAGTACGTCTTGATTTGCAGTAATATGGGCTACGGCAAATCCACTAAAGATGTTAGACAGTTAGCCTATGAGCTTTGCATTGAAAATAATATTGCATTGCCAGAACAATGGCAAAAAAATAAAAGTGCTGGTGTAGATTGGTTAAAGGGTTTTTTAAAACGACACCCCGACCTGAGTGTAAGGCAACCTGAAGGTTGTAGTTTATCCAGGGCGACTTCATTTAACCGCCACAACGTAGAAAAGTTTTTTACAAATCTGGAGGAGGTATTAAAACGTAACGATGGATTTTTAAACGGTACACGTATTTTTAATTTGGACGAGACAGCAACAACCACTGTACAAAAGTCGGCAAGAGTTATTGCTAAAAAAGGAATTAAGCAAATAAACAAAGTTACAAGTGGAGAACGTGGAGTCCTGGTTACAACGTGTTGTGTTATTAGCGCAGCAGGTTGGTTGCATTAAAAAATATAAAAAATAAATTAAAAAACAAATGACAAAAAGAAACATTATTATTATTATTATTTTGTTTTAGGAACAACAATACCACCTGCTATGGTATTTCCAAGAGTGAACTTCAAACCCCACATGCTACATGGGGCTCCAGCTGGAACTCTTGGGCTCGCAAATCCATCTGGATGGATGACCGCAGAGCTCTTTGAGTCTGTCATGAAACATTTTATCAAACACACTGCGAGTTCAAAATCAAACCCCTCACTGTTAATTTTAGATAATCACGACAGCCATTTTTCTGTCGGAACTTTAAATCTTGCCAAGGGAAACGGCGTTACAATGCTGACGCTGCCCCCACATACCTCGAATAAACTCCAACCCTTGGATGTATCAGTGTATGGTCCTTTTAAATGTTATTATAATAATGCTATTGATTCTTTTATGATGAAGAATCCGGGAATACCAATTTCAATTTTTCAAATTGCAGAGTGTGTGTCATACGCCCTGGACAAAGCCATGACGCCAGAAAACATAAAATCTGGATTTAAAAAATGTGGCATAATGCCATTTGACAGAAATGTTTTCCAAGATTATGAATTCTTGCTAAGCAGTGTCACAGACAGAGATCTAGAGGTGGAACAGGAAGCTAACCTATTAAATGAAAGCATTCAAGGAAACTCTATAGAGATATCTGAACCCGTTGAACCTTCGACGCCAGAAAAGAACCTTGGTACTATTTCAGGATTTAAATCCCCACAAGAACTGTTTGGATTTCCTAAAGCTCAACCAAGAAAAAAGATACAAACACGAAAGAAGGGTTCTAGTAAAATAGTTACTGACACTCCTGAGAAAACGGCTATTGAAGAGCAATTCCATGAAAAAAAAAGAAAGGAATTATTAAAGCTATCCAAAGGCACTAAAAGAAAGTTAAATCCTATTAAGTCAACTCCTTCTACGTCATCCGAAAGTGACGTAAATTCATTTATTTCAGATTCTTCTGATTCAGAATCATTTGAAGATTTGAATTTGGAGCTAAATAAGGAGGCAAATCCAGATGTTGGATCGTATGTTGTAATTGAGTTTCATGATAAGAAATCTATTTTTTATGTGGCTAAAATTTTGGAGAGAAAAAATGATGAATATAAAGTTAGCTATCTGCGCTATAGCGCAAAAGTAAAGAATTCTTTTATATTTCCAGCAGTTGAAGATGTTGCCTTTATTAACCCACGGGATATTAAATATACTTTACCAGCCCCTGTTAAATCCAGTGGAACAAAAAGGCAACAATCTTATGTTACATTTGGATTAAAATTTGATAGCATCAATATTCGATAAAATTTAGTTTGTTTTGTTTGCGCTAAAAACAATTAAGTTTTTAAAAAGTTTATGAGACTTTAGATTTAACAGAATTGAGCCGCCTTCTGGGATAAATATTTTCTTTGTTTAAGTTCTAAATTAGGTTAAGTTAAAATTACCTACTATTTTTAGGAGTTTTCTGACGTTTCTTAATAAAACACATTTTTTAAAAATTTGCTACTTTTAATTAATATGTTGTCTCAAGGTGTCCTAGGTTTGGGCTACCTTGAGACAAAAACATTGACTAAGAAAAAGTGCTCTAAAAATTGCAATTGCAAAGTAAAAAAAAGTATAGTATATAAATGTTGTAAGGCATGTCATAGGTTTACTTCACCGCTAAAAAACATGTAATAAAAAACAATCATAAATTCTTTAAACGAAAAAAAGTAAAAAATGTCTCAACGTGGCCCCCTCTCCCCTATCATTTTCTGTGATAGCAGAGTTTTTTAAAAATGATACAGCTCAGCTCCAAAAAGGTGAAAATTCCTACGAAAGTGGGAATGTTGTAAGGATGATCTTCGATGGGGAAGTTGTACCAGCTCTATTGAAAGGCGAAGTTAGAGCAAGTATGAAAAACAAAAAATATACAGTGGAGGTATGTCCTTGATATTAAATAAATTGTATAACTTGGAATTTTATCAAAATTGATTTTGATGATGGTATAGTGGATGGATATGTAAGTGAAAAGTGCCTGATTGAAGTCAAGTGCCCTTTTAAATACCGCAAGGAAAGTGATTTGAAAAAAGCATTGGAAAATGACAAATCCTATATTATTTATTGTGAAGATGGCATTATAAAGGTGAATGAAAATCATATTTATTATGACCAAATTCAGGGTGGGCTGTTTATAACCAACAGGGATATGTGCTATCTTATTATATGGATCCCAAATGATTGCATCATTAAGCGGATTTCAAGAAATTTTGAATGGGAAAAAAATATGGGAATATTAAAATCATTTTATTTGAGACAATTTCTACCACAAATTTGTAGTTAATATAAAATAAAATATTTATATTTTGTAAGCAGTTTGTTTTATTTCACATAAATTTTATAAAATAAATTATAATATATGTATACCTACATCATTTGCATAAATAAAATAACTATATTGTACAAAATCATACTAATTATTAAGTATACATTGCATTATTTGATCTCGACTGTAGAACAAAAGATTGAATACAAAAAACTAAATAATTAATTATAATTTGGATAATAATGCATAAAACTTAAGATTTTGTGCCACTCTCAGTATAATACTGTTCTACTTCCCTGATTAAAGGGTATTGTAAATTGGTTAAAGCACCTATAACCTGAAAAACAGCATCAGCATGTGGTAACAATGAAGTAGGAATAAAATTTAAAATATTATATATTTTCATTCTACGAATGGCTCTTTCAACATGTATTCTAGCTCTCGCAATACATTCTGTTTGTCTTACTTGTTCTGGGGTAAACTGGGCTGTGTTTAAAAATGGAGGAATGTTGATGTGAACTCCTGCAGGCATCATGTCTTTGATCAAAAAACCTTTGTCTGCCAACACTAAATCTCCTGCTTCTAATTGATCTAAAACTCCACAATCTTTAACTATTTTCTTATCCGAAGTTGATCCTGGATATAGGCATGACACATAAGTAACAACTCCATTTGGAGCTACACCTATCAAACCCTTGCATGTGTTTCTATGCTTGTACGAACTGAATGTTAGTTTCTGAACTTTCATACTAGATCGAGAAACACATGTATATACTTCGGTACAATCTAAAATTATTCTGCAGTTTGTAAAGCTGCTAAAACAATTTGGCAAACAAAGTTTATTCTTTGATCTGGGTGGTATTTTTGACATCATTTGTTTGAAAATGATTTCATGCAACACATGAAGCCATGTTGTTACCACATTCGATACCGATGCCTGTGACACATTAAACCTAACTGCTAAATCCTCATGAGGAAAATTTTGCCTTAATTTCATCAAAGTCATCAATAACTGATCCACTTTGCTCATTTTTTGCACCTTCCAATGGTAATAATAATTTATGTCTATGTTTTTTAATAAACTGAAGAGGGACATGAATATTTTTTCGGTAGGTATGCCTGTATACAATAATATAAGTTTGTTGTTGCCCCTTATATTTTCAAAAGAAAAATGTTCAGCTAAATGTGTCAGTCTATCTGATGCTTGCTGCAGATCTTGCTTCAGGAAATAATTTTAAGCATCAATTTCTGCAGACATAGGTCCTGATGGTATGGCTTGTTTTGAGGTGGATGGTTGTGGATCAGTCAGTTCTGTTTCATACCTAAAATATCAACATTCTAAGAAAACAATTGATATTGATTATTGGTAATACTTACATAGGATTTTCAGGAGTTTCTTCCATGTCCAGCTCTTTCGTTTTTCTTGTTTTCTTTTCTGGAGAAGCAAACTTCAATTGTTTTTCTTTATTGTGTAAAAACAACGTAGGTCCATTATCTTTGTTTCCATCAACAAAGTGGCAACTGCACAAAAATGCACCGGGGCCTGGTTGTATAGTTCGTCTATGGCAAATTTTAGATTGTAAACCAACTTAAAAAATAAATGTATAATTATCTCAAGTCTATATACCAACCTTGTTAACTTAATCCAGCGGTTTCTAGTTTTTGAATCCTTGGGAAATCTAAAAAATTTGCATTTTTCTCTAACATTATAATGCTTGCAGCCAGGTGCCCAACACTGTACCATTGTCTGTAAACAAATTTTAATATCAATTAGGTATTATCAATTTAGTTCCACAATATCTAATACAAATTTAAATCAGACCTGCTCAAGTTTGAAATAGGTATTCTTGTTTCAGAAACATCATAAAGATATAAATTGAGGTTATGAATAATTATTATCAATTAATTATTTGAAAAGTTATGGGTCAGTTTCGTGAAAATTTGTTCAAAATGATTGAATACTCTATGTTACTTATTAATACATACCTTAAAATGCTTATTTCTTTGAATTTCCACGTAAAAAACACTAAAATCTCTGTAACACTAACAAACTCAAACGACAGAATGCTTTGTTTAGATACAGGACCATAACCTTCCCTAACATGTGACGTCAACACTAATGTGGCGTATTGTAACAAAAGAACAGATACTAAATAAAAATGAAATAAAATTATGTTTTCTTGATTTATTTCTAATTACAATTCTCCTATCTATCAATCTATTTATTGACAATCTAAGATCAACTAAAATTAAATGAATTTATTATATATATATATATACATATAACATAATTTTATATAATATGTTGATAATTTTTTCACTTTATACAAGGTATTACTCACCGAGTTTGACGGTTGACCTTGTATTACAGCATGTATGCGTGAGCGCTAGATGCTCTCCGCGGTCTATCTTGAAGAGGGTTGAGCGTATCGAAAAACAGTTGGGACAAAAGTTGTGGGAAATTTTCGTATCTTTAATTTTTATGATAGGTGTGAAAGTGATTGGAGCGATAGAAAGAGAGATAATTCAAAAAAACTGATTTTCGCGACCTTTGACCTCGAATAACTATCGACGCAGTCACGAGATCATATGAGACTTTTCAGTCAAGTTTTAGAACGCCAAAATAAAGCTGTGTACGGATTTCCAGCTTATTATCTGAAATTCCGAGGTGAAACCCTAAGGTGACTGGACTAAATCAAAAATTTCAGCTTGACAGGGGTTATATTCTATTAGGGAGTTATATAAGGCTTCCTTGGATTTGTTCCAAAATTATATCGGTAATTTTTTTTTTGTTTTGTTTCCTTCTCATCTGAGAGCTCGTTTACATCAGTGATGGTTTGTTTTTTTTATATCGTTAAGAGGTTTAACATTACTGTCAAATTGTCTGCTGCTTTGTGCGATGATTTTTTTTCTCCTTCGAATGCTCTACCTGCATGACAAATCCCAATCTCCCTGGGAAAGAAAATATCATTTAGCATTTCGGTGAAAATTTTAGACAGTTGACTTTATCAATTATTTTCTTTTCTTGAGTTATATTACTTCCTCACTTTCTTCTTGGACCAAAGATACTTGGAAGATTTTTTTTGTTTCATTTTGTTTCCTTTTATTTTCCCATATTTTGTTTGACCAAGATATTCGTTCTTAGTGAGTTAGTTAGATAATTTCTTATTATTACTTATTTACTTATATTTATTATTACCTACTGACTGATAATCAGATGAACATTTATTTTGTTTTTTTTTTATTTTTTCATGTTGGACATTCACTGATTCAATGAAATCGGTAGTTAAATTTTCTTTTATAATTGAATATAATATATATTCTCTTAAATTTTTATTTACCTACTGACTGATAATCGATGCATCAGCAAAGAATTCATTTGTTTAGTTTTTCAAATCTCGGGTTCCTTATCTTTAGTAATTTACTGATCCAATGATTATCAGTATATCAGTATTTCTGTTATAACAAATCCTTCTAACGATTCGCGTATACCTGGTACTGATTCCTTTCCTCATAGAATATACCGTTCAAAAATTTTTTTCTCTTCATTACTGTAATGACTTACTGTTTCCTTTTTATGAATTTTTCCTTGATTGGAAAATTTGTCTATTCATAAAAAAAAAATTTCCTGGTTGTAAAGGTGTGGAGGCAACGTAACTTGAGTTTTTAAGGAGGTATCTGATACCTACTTGGTATCTGGTACCTTGTTTCCCGGCAATCCTGGAGATTTTGATGAAAGTTTATGGTTTCAACAGGATGCTGCACCTCCACATTATGCTGTAGTAGTTAGGAGGTACCTAGATAAAATTTTTCCAAACAGGTGGATTGGTAGATGTGGACTATTTCAATCCTTTGGATTATTTTTTGTGGGGCCAACTAAAGAATGTTGTGTATCAAACGCAAACAGCAAATATTCAAGAATGAAAAGAGAGAATTCGGACAGCAATAAACAATATTTCTCAAGACACAATGAACAAAACAACATTTTGAACATTTGTTACTTTAGTGAGCTTCTATTCCAAATTTGTCTATTCTTGAATGTTAAATATATTGTTCAAGCGTTTATTGTTGGTTTCAGTAAAAAAACTATATTCTCTACAATTAAGTATTGAAGAAATATTTGTACAGTGGAATTACCGGAAATCTACATGATAGGTATACAGATAGAAAGCGGATAATGTATACTTTCAGTGTAATCAATTATATACAGTGTTCCATTTGAAAAAAATGAATTATGTGAATATTTTAGATGACGAATATGCTACAGTTTTGAAAGCACTTTGTTTGATAAAAATAACAATTTCAAAATTATAAACGATACAATGTATTGTCATGTATACTTTCTGAAAAATGTAAGCCTTTACCCAAGTTACGTTAGAAGATATTGAATGTTTTGTACAGTGAAAACGTGTGGTTTCCATTAAAAAAAATTATAACTTAAAAGGGGTTGCAGATGGGCGTAGGGAAATATTAACAAAAGTTGTTTAGAATAACATAAATATTCAAAAAACTTGATTATATACATTGTGTCTCATTAAAAAACGAAATTAGAGCTAACTTACGGTATAACCGAAAGTGATGAAAGGATGTCAATATTCTTAATAAATAGTTCTCCCATTTACCTGTAGTTCACGAGATCCGTCTGACCGACGGTTCATTAGCCGCACCCTGTATAATCGGAGATGTTTACAAATTATGTAAACGTGATGAATTATAAGTTAGAAGAATAGTACATTGTTTACCGGGTAGGAAAAGCTTAACATTCCTGGACGACTGTGAAGATTGCTAAGTCGAGGCGCAAGCCGAGACTTAGCAACACAGAGTCCAGGAATGTGGCTTTTCCTACGAGGTAAACTTACTATTTTTCCGCAAATCGTTTAAAATTCGACAGATATTGATTGATTTTAAAAAAAACGCGATAATTTTATTCCCAAATAAATGGTGCTTTGAAATTCCTAATAAAATTACTTGGGTTACTATGGAAACGTATTGAGGTTGAATTGTCAAACTTGACGCTTATAAATTTAATTGCTGGTGTTCTCGAAAGTAAAATGATAAGTGATGATGAAATTTCCATTTCTGGGACTCCTCCAGAGCTGGTTGAGGCAGTGAATACTGCTTCATTAGAATTATTGCCAAAGAAATCAAGAGAAAAGTACGAAAATGCATACAGACGTTTTATGGATTATCGCATGAGTAAAAATACGAGTTCTTTCTCAGAAAATGTTGTAATGGCATACTTCCTAGACCTTTGTTTAAAGATGAAATCTTTAACATTATGGGCCAATTATTCAATGCTGAAGTCAACCCTTGCACTTAAACACAATGTAGATATATCTACATACTCAAAACTTCGTTCTTTATTGAAACGGCAAGCTCAAGGTTATGGCAAAGAAATCTAAGATTTTAACGAAGGAAGAAATTGAAAAATTTATCCAGGAAGCTCCAGATAAAGAAAATTTAATGATTAAGGTAATTTACAAGGTTTTAATTTCTATTTAGATTATAGCTTTATTTATTTTTTAGGTGGCTGTAATATTTGGTATTTCTGGGGCCTGTAGAATGGATGAGTTAGTCCGAATGACTGTACACGATATAGAAGACTTAGAATCTAAGCTTTTAATCAGCATACCTGATTCGAAAACCAACAAACCAAGATCATTTGTAATTAATCAGATCTACTTGAATGTTTATCGAAAGTATGTTTCGTTAAGACCAGAAAATATGAACAGTGACCGATTTTTCTTTAAATATCAAAGCGGAAAGGGTTGTAGACAAGTGGTAGGAATTCATCAATTTAGAAAAATGCCCAAAATAGTTGCTACTTATTTGAACTTGGTAAATCCGACAGAATATACTGGTCACTGCTTTCGTCGGTCTTCTGCAACAATATTGGTTGACTCTGGTGCCGACATAACTAGTTTAAAGAGGCATGGCGGATGGAAGTCATCAAACGTTGCTGAAGGATATATCGAAGAATCGCTTAACAATAAGGTTGAGGTGGCAAATAAAATTTTCACAGTACAAAATATTCAACAAAATGACCCTACCACCCTGCATGTTGTCCAAAATGTTTCTCATAGTTCTAAGAGTGTTCCTCCAATGTTCAATAATTGTACTAACTGTCAAATTACTGTAAATATAACAAATTGATCTTAAAAATGTATTCAGCAATGACTTGATGTTTCCAAAATATAAATTAATTCCTTATAAGCAATGTGTTTTCAATCATTTATGTAGAACACTAACAACTGTACGGAATAGTTATTTTTCTACTACCGTGCGCTTTAACCCACTTTCCCGCACGCATTTTAGCTTTGAAAGTGTCACTTTCCCGCACTAGTGCGGGAAAGTAAAATTATGCAAATTTTGACCTTATTACATAGTTTTTTACTTCGGAAGTTATAACTATTCTTACACCAGGTGAATAAATAGTCCATCAAATAAAATCTACATGTTTTCTAGCTTTTTGTTGCATTTTTAATTTTCTGAAAATATAAAATAATGAAAATATTTTGATGTGACCTTATACATTCTTCAAAGTAATGTCATAAAACACCTATCAAACCACCCGGGCTCGATATAAGAAAAATTATATCAAATGAAATTATTTCATATACAAATGACTTAAAATTGTTGCCGTCACCTTCATCGTCGTCTTTATGTGACCTGCAAACGATGCCATCCTCATCAACGTCATTCACTCACCAGTTAACACCAAATAACTCCACTGGACCGGCAATTTTGAGTAATTCACAGAATGCAAAAAATTGTGTTTCTAATAATAATATTTATAATAATAATTGATAATAATAATAATAGTTTTTGGTTAGAGTTTTGTATATGCATGTTAAAATAAAATAAATTTTGAAAAATGGGTTGATATACTTTTTTGTATATACGGTCGTAGAAAAAATAATGTTCCTAACTCATGCGTAAAGTGTCTTTCCCGCCCTTGACAGCTTGCCCGAACTCCGCTTCGCGTCGTTCGGGTCAACTGCAGTCGCGTGCGGGAAAGTATCACTTTCCGCACTTGTTAGGAAAATACTTTTTCTTCAAGAAATTTTGACAGGAATGTCAAAATTTCCTAGCGATTTGCGGAAAACTTATATTATTGGTACAAGATATGACAATTTTCTACTAAAGCAAGACATACCAATAATCATGAATTAAAAAAGGTCAAATTTGACAGAAGAAAATAATGTAGCATCTTCTCTACAATAAGAATAATATGTAAGTATATTACTTAACAAGAAACTGCCAAACCAAAAGTCAATATAAATGAGAGGCGAGGTACCATCAATTAACTTTCAAATTTTAAGTTAATGCACAAAGCAATGATAATAGCTTCGCGCTCATTAAATTATTTTCCTACTAAATGACAATTTTTCCAACATACTTCACCAATCAAGTTGATAGAAATAAAATCAATAGTACTCTCATAAGTAATCCTAGTGTATGTAAATGATAAGATGAGAACTATATTTCTTGCAAAAAAAGATTAATTAGTTCTTTATAGTTAACAATGTAGGTAGTTTCAACTTGAATTATTGCAAGTATTTGGAAGTTCTAGCTGTAAATGGCAAATAACTTACTAACGACGCTGGGGGGGTCGCATATTACTATATAACCGTCAATCGCGCTATCCGACCGCTGCCGAGTGAAGTGTTCTAAACAACATACTACGTTGATTTCTTTACGTCGTTTATTCAGCTAGTCAAATTTGGCAACTATACAACCAACTGTCGAACATGCTGCTGTCTAGGTTGTGGGTTATTTTTTTACCTATAATAAAACGAATGCACGTGCTGTTTTCTTAATATTTTCTATATAATTAATTGTTATTAGTGATAATAGCTATTAAAAATGCGTCAGGTACATGACGCAATTGAAGAAGTTGGAATGGATGGAAACGGCATTTGTGAAGACGAGTATCAAGGTCGGCAACCCCATAGAAGACCCAAAAACGCAGGTTAAAACAGTCTGGGAGGAAAAAGATGACCCAAACATGGATAAAAGTATCCAAAAACTGAACAAGATTAAACATCCCGAACTAGAGGACCTGAAGGGAAAGGTTGAAGTACTGGAGCAAACAACACGTATCAAGTCTCAGGCTTATACGACCAAGGTCACCAATTTTTTTCTCTTATTTTTTTGGGAATGAAACCACAATAATGTTTTTCATTTTTTTATTTCGACGTTTCGGTAGCGTTCCAGCTACCTTCGTCAATATTGAATAATGATAAAATAATTTTTGGTCCCTATCTGACACAACAAAAAAAAATATGACAACTAGACAATCAATAATATTTTGAAGTTTAAGACTACAAAACTTTGTTGTCAAATTTTATTAAGGTCCATTCATAGTAGATCACATCTCTGGTGAAATGTGAAATAAATATTTTATTTTATGACTTTCCAAAGATATTATAGTCTACTAGAAATGGAATCCAGTGAAGTGCACGTTCCAGGAACGGTTTTTATTGGGATAGCGCTTTATTTCGCTTATTTTAGAAATGTTGATAATAAAACGCGTTTGTTGTCACTTTTTTGTGTATGATTTTTTTTGTTTTCAAAATATGTTTGACAGTTTGGTGATTTTGTGTATTGAAGTGTGTATCAATTAACAGCTATTCCAATGATAAATCATAAGAAAATCTGGATAAAAACTAATGATGCTATCCTGATAACGCAGGCAATTGATTATTAGAAATTTCTCTTTCTAACATCGGTAACCAAATTTTACCACATCTTCCTTTATCTATATGTATATACATCCGGTAAAGAAGTAATAACTTTTTTCCCGGGGAAGACAGTAATTTCGTGAAAAATTATATTTTTTAACCTGTCAACAGAGATAAAATGTTACAGAAAAAAAAATTTGCTATGCCCAAATCACAAAAAGTTCTTTCAAAATATTTCGCAGTTAGTTCTTGGTGTAGCTGGATGTGGTATTGGTGCACGTGGTGTCTCAGGAGAATTTTCTGTACAGATCCATAACTAACATCTTGCTCTTTCGGAATATTTCTCAAACTTGAATCTTCTGTAACAACGGCCAGTAAAACATTGGGTTTCCTCTGTTGTAACTATTTTTGTTTTTTTTTTAGCCTCATACAACACTGAAGTATTGCCGTCGAATCTATCCATTATATTTTGAAATGCTCATGATAGAATTTTGTTGCAAGTAAACAATTCACTCAAGATCCGTACCATAACTAGGAGTTCTTCTCTTTCAAAATGCATTGTTGACTTTTGCGGAAGAATGAAAATTTAAGACAATGTCAGAACAATTTTATCTAAAACTGAATTGTAAATTTGTGAAACACCTTCCTAGCAACTTTAATGATATAGAAGCTCATTTCGAACACATTCTACAATAAGAATCACAATTTTTGTATAATTGTTTTTGTGTGTTTCTTTAAGGTATTTGTAAATAGTGAAGTAAATATAAATAATAAATGTAGTTGATGAAATATCCCTTTTTCCAATACAATTCAAAATATCTCCAAAATTTAGGTATAGGAAATACTTGGGATAAAATGAAGGGTGGTGATGTACCTATTTGAAAAAAAGGTGTAAAAATAATTATTATTATATTCCCCTTCTGATTTTTGTAAAATATACTACAATACTTTGTAGCCAAATGGTATCTTTTACGTTTTAGTGAAATGTGCGGAAACACCTTCCGTAGGAATTACCTGATGCGCATGAACATTTAAACCATCAGTACGATTGGAAAAAAAAGAAGATAGGCAGTCTTGAGGACTGGTTGTTATTTCTTATTTTCTAGATAGACTCAAGCAAGACATTTTCGCAAAATTTTTGTCAGTGTGGTCTTCTGCTTGTTTATTATTAATTTCAGATATGACAAATATCATTCATATCATTGCAAATTGTAAATAAATAACTAAGACTAGGAAAGTTTTTCTATAAATAGTTTCAACAATAATGAGATGTGATGTAGTCTTCATTATTAAAGACCGGACATTTTAATCGCGTTCAAATAATTGGTTTTAATCACACAGGCGTCTCATTCTGGGTTTGCTATTTAAGACGGCAGACAGTGCGGCAGATTCTAATACTATCAGGACAAACCTCTTTTTTTATTAAAACAAGATGAAAAAAGTGTACTGATATATACATAGACATTAAAGCTAATACAAAAAAGTGAGATTTTTTTTATCGTGTACCTATATTCTTTGTCTTTTGAATCTTTTTCATCAAACAAATTTAATGTTTTCTTCTCACCAACGCCGAGGATATGTAGGATATTTCACAAAAGTTTTTAGTAACCTCAGATCCTTTAATTTGTGTCCTGAGAAATTTTCCTTTAAAAAAAATAACTTTTTTGATGAAGATGTTAAACTTTTCATAAGCGAGTTTAAGGTGTAGTAATGTAAACGATATTCTGTATGATAATTTTTTTATTATTATCTCTTATATAATTAATTACAAAATATCTATTCCTCAATATTTTTGCGTGGTACCCTACTCTCCTGCCTAAAATGAGGATCGAGGACCGCAGCTGCCTCCCCCGAATTTGTTATATCCTCCAGAAAATTGGAAACTTCTAGCCTTAGCTGGTCCCGATTCATTGTTGGAGAAATTGCATCGGGGCCAAATATTAGGACTCTACGAGCGTTTGGACTAAGACGTTGTAGAGAGGGCCTAAAATGAATGTCAAATAGGCCCATCATATGTTGTCCAATACTTTCTGGATCCATTGTCGGTTAGTTGCCGGTGGTATTTTTATTCAAATAAAGTAAATCCTTATATTATATTTATGAATATTTTGGCTTTTATCAATACCGTACATACCGATTTTTTGTAACAAAAAATTTATGTTTATTTCCTGTGGGATATTATGGTACTTATACACGATGAGACAATAAAATAAATGTCTGTCAAATTTATGTAATAGTAATGCAGGTATTAATTCAATTGCTCACTCTATATAGGTATCTGTTGGTTGAAAAAATGTAAAAAGATAACAAAGAGTCGATAAACACGAGATTTGAGAAGAAAGTGTAAAAATATCACTAGATGTTTCCAATGATTACATTTGTTTAGTTCAAAGGGAAAAGTAATAGAAACTGGAAACGTGAATATGGAAAATTTATTATCGGACTTTGATTGTTTTCGTCGTTTTAATGACAACGAATTATACTGCCGCAATTGTGATCAGGTGTTAGTTTTTAATGGAAAGTCAAGTATGACACAACATGTGAAAACACAAAAACACATGAAATCTTTAGAGGGATGTCCAGACAAAATCTTTTACGAAGATTTATGCAACGCATTTGTTTCTGCAAATATTCCATTAACAAAATTAAATAATACAATTTTCAAAAATTTTCTTTGTAAATATACTAAACGTAAAATACCGGATGAATCCACAATTAGAAAACATTATATTCAAAATCAGTACGATAAAGCAATGACGGCAATAAAAACGAAAATTTCCAGCAAATATATTTGGGTTAGTGCAGATGAAACGACTGACATAAAGGGTAGATGTGTTGTTAATGTTGTTGTAGGATTATTAAGTGCTGAAAATACTTCACAACAGTATTTACTTTCTAGTGTGTTTCGTGAAACTGTGAACGCTGAAATGATTTATGAAATAGTGAAACGTGGATTGAACAATTACATTGTTCAATTGATAATGACGTTTCAAAAGTTTTATTGTTTATTTGAGATGCGGCAAGTGTAATCTTGAAAACAGGGAAACTATTACAAGAACATTTTCCAAACATGCTGCATGTAACTTGCCTTGCTCACGCGTTACACCGAGTTTGTGAGTTTATCCGTGACAGCTTTCCAGACATTAATTCGTTGATTAGTTGTTTAAAAAATTTTTGTTAAAAGCACCGTCCCGAGTTTCTTTATATAAAGAAATATGTCCGAATATCCCCCTACTTCCACAACCAGTTATTACACGATGGGGATTTATTTCCAACTTATCAGAGGATGCTCTCTCTATCACTCAGTGTAAAGGTTTAATAACAAAAACAACTTTGCAGTGGGAGTTAAACTTTCTTGCGACTTATTTTTCGTGTCTCCCAGAAACTATAAAATTCCTTGAAACCCGTAACTTACAATTATCGGTTGCTATGGAAAAATTTGAATCGACATTGTTACACTTAAAAAATGTAAAGTGGCCCTTATAAGATAAATTTAACCATAAAATAGATAGTGTTATTAAAAGAAATCCAAATTTACAGACTCTGAAACAAATCTCCCTGAACAATTTCAACGATTATGAAACTGCTTTAAAATATTGTGATTTTGTTCCATATTTTTCATTTGCTCCTGTAACGAGTTGTGACGTAGAACGATCTTTTTCTAGGTTTAAAGATTTATTGACTTCTAAAAGAAGTAATTTCACTGAAGACAATTTAGAAAAATATGCAGTCATAAAAACATATTTTTCAAATGAAGAAGATTGATATTAATTTGTATTGTATATATTGTATATAATTGTATATTTGCTACTTTTAGGATAAAGAGTGTATATTGGAACACTCTAAACATAAAACTAATGATGGTGTATCCTCGTTGATATATTAGTCAATAATATATTAACAGAAAAAGCCAACAACATTATCCCACAACACAATAAAAAATAAATAATAATACCATTTGTAATTATATAATAATATCCAACCAAATTTGAACTAAAATTTAATAAAATAATTATTGCAATGTAAATGTAATAATAAGCCCGCCCCAAATGTTACGCCCGGGCGATAAAAATCCAATATCTTATCTACTGTGTCGACCAGTTCAGTAAATAACTTGTTTTATTCAGAATGTATTATTCAAATGGAAGGTCCGCTCTTACCGTTACTTCGCTGATAAGAATAAATTAAATTGTCCGGTCTATATTCATTATACAACTAACCATAAAAAAAAACTATGTCGTTCATTAGCAATACATAATTTGGAATAGAAAAAAAGTAGTTATCTTATTATATCCTTCAATTTCAAGACATGTATTATTATCTTGTGGTGTTGATATCCTGATATCCATATAAAGATGAAGGTCTCAGTAATACCTAGAAATGAAGTATTTGAATTATTTATTGAATTGAATCAGTATCAAATCATATTTTTTATTCATTTATCTATCTATCTATCTATCCATCGACATAATATACTAATATATAAAAAATAATGACATTTGGTTCACGCTAGTCTGCTTGTTTGGTTCAGAGAGAGGGACTTACTGACACATTGATCACAAAATAGAGAGTGTGGGCAAGAGGATGCAAAGTGCTTACAAAAGTAAAACCATACATAAATCAAATCAAAAACTAAAATAAGAACAAATTAGTTTAGCTGAAAAACATTCATAGGTTATTGAGCTAAAAAGTAAAAAATATTTCTTAATTGAAGAATTAAATGATTAACTAGAGAATTAACGTCATTATGGTAATAGCGTGGGGTTATAAGTTCTTACTAGTTCTATTTTGAAATCCAGAATAAGTGTATGAATGTAGTACAAAGCACCACAAGATATTATCATAATGACATTGATTTTTTCGTTAATAATTTTATTCTTAAATTAACCTTTTTTTATTTCCGTTTGATAAAGCGGGTCTTTTGTATTTTTAAACTATGATTAATTTTTCACTTTTTAGTTCGATTTACTACTATATTCTACTACTATACTGTATTGTTATCGGTCCTTGACGAGTGTGTTCCTAATTAATCTGCAGTGCGATCACGAAAACTCGATGCGAACGGACTCGATACGTGTGATGTATCAAAAATGCAATAATGGGCTTGTTATCAATGAAATATTTTCTCGGTTTTTCTTACGTAATTTTGTAAAACTGAATCATCAAAATAACTAGTGAAATTTTCAGTTCTTGAACTTTCCCCACTACTTAGATATTAGAGGTTGAAAATGGAGCTCCCTTAAAAAGCGACAGAACCGACTGTGACGTCACACTGCATATTGTGCTCTGTACACCGCTGAGTTTCACATGAGAAAGTTGATTACAGCTGCAATATCTTTAAATTTTAAAAGTTTTAGTGATTTTTGCTATTAAAGATGTACTCAGTAGATACTGGATTTATTGAAGCAGATTCTGCAAATTCACCTGAAGTCGATATCTTTATAGTGAGGGACTACATTAATAGAAACAAAGAATTCACATTTGGTTTCTGAATCGTAATTTCAAAACAATCTATAATACATTGTACATTTTCATGTCTGCATCTGGAGGGAGTAGGAAGTCTTTACTTAACTTGCACAAATGGGTAAAGGTAACTGGCTAATAACGGTATAGTTTTTTGTATAATGCTACATACTCTGGAAAGTGCCACACCAAAATCGTCTCCTAATATCCTATAAGGTAAATTCAATTTGATCTTTTTTAATGTTAAAAAGATATCAAGTTTGTCCAGCTAACATTTTTTTAGTTAACAAGCTCACAACGAATGATAAATGACTCGGAACTCCCAAATCTTTGGATTTTTTTTCTATCAAATAAAATATTCCATTTCGTCTGACCTATTAGTGTCAAGATAAAATGAGCTATTCGGATCTGACATGCTTAATTCTGACGAGCTATGTGTAGAAGAAGGACCGCTAGTGAAAACTCTTCGTTCATAGGTTTTCCGTCTTTTTCCATTCACGATTTCTTTGGAACGATCCCATTGCTAGTTAGTGCATTTTCTCTTTTTAGCCATTTTCCATTTATAAAACCCCTCGCCCCCGCATTGAATCGCTTTGGAACGTACATAAGCCTTAATGCAAGCCTGAACCCCTATTCCCCGAGATATAGGTTCCATTCGTGTGATATCCATTTGATTTTCTTCCTCTACTTTATCATCATCAGAAGCTCTATTTTCTGAGCTTAACTTGTAAAAACTGTGACCGTGGCTTTGAACTATGCATTGTTACTCTATTTTTTAGACAGTCAAACAATCTCGGTAAGTACTACTCAAGGTTTTAATTTAACTGTTCCACTGCTCACTGTTTTGATGAATATATATTTTTCTGGTGCATTCTTGGATGTGTTAGGACAGTCGGGAATTAAATAGTATTCATTTACCACTTTTTTCTCACTCCCTTCACAATAAAATAACGAGTCAACCAGTCCAGCGTTTTTTTTCTTACACAAAACGATACAATATACACAAAACACAGCTCTCGACTCGCGGCGTTTCAAACGTTAGGTACCTATAGCATATGCAATGTGACGTCACAGGTAACCACGCCCCATTTTTGTTCAATCCAATTTCTTTAATTAATTTGAGGGTTTAAACGTTCGCGGAAAAATCTAAAATTTTGAGAATCTGTTTAAAATGAGTTTTAGTTTCTACTATTAACTAAAAAAAATTTTCTTGAACAAGCCCATTATCGTTTTAAAATGGCGTACTCGATTCGTGTTGATCATTCGTAATCCCACTGCTGAGCGATTACAGTGAATAAAAATGGTACCGAAGTAAGTGTTTCGAATATTATGGTCAATATTTGTTTTCATAGGCAATGGATCAGTTTCACCTTTCAGGTTATTAACAATTTTCTAAATAGCCCAATGTTTCCTTATTTGCTCTATCAACTTTTTGTTTGTGATAAAAGTCCTTGGCTTTGTTGATAATTTGCCTCTAACTTAACCTCAACTTGTCAAAATATATAAGGAATTCACTCAGTTCGTTTCTCTATTATATTTAGAATCTCATCTTTTCTCACGAAATATGTATAACTTGAGTAGATAATAAGTGCTTTTCAATTTTTGTTATTCTTCGCAAATGAAAACATTCGTCAAAGATTGTAATTAGTGCATGAGATAACTTTAAGGGATTGGTAAAATTAAATATAATGGCCCAGTTTATATCTTCTGATGTCTACTTCAATGTACCAAAGTTTTTTTTTTGTAAATAGCATGCCATGTTTATCCTGTTCCAATTCAAATAGTCCAAAGGAAAATAAACTAACACACCCCCATGATCAGATATAGGAGTAGAGATTACTGAAGTTTTAAAATATTTTTGGCTAAAGTTAGAGCAGGCTTAGTCAATAATTAAGGAAGCGGATATGGGTCGGTTTAGTTAGATTAATGCCAATGTCAAATGAAATAGATTGAATGTAGACGATAATTGTTAATCTCCAAAAATGTATGTTCATATCCCCAACAACTATTATTTGTTATTCAATTAACAACCTGGTTAGAAGAATTTCGAAATTGCCAAGGAATAAAAAAGAATAAAATAAAGAGAATTACAAAGCCTCTAGTTCTAGCTCAGGAATATTCACCAAATGACAGGTTGACAATAATTACTGTCTTCCTGGATATAAACAATCAATCAGATGGATTTTGGATTTGTAATTTGGTTTTGTGTTGATTTAATGATCTTTTTTATTAGATATGTGAGATATATCAATTAAAATACCTAAGCAATTGAAACAATGTTGAAGAAAGCACCAAATCAAAATTAAATGATCTCGAACACGATTAAAGTTACTATTAAGAACCACGTGTTGTACATATTCGTGTTACTGTCCCATGACGTCACGTTGAACTGTCTTGAATGGGACATTATTCTCGTGAACTACAATGTCTTCAGGTGTTGAATTTGAGCTTTGTACTATTGGATGATACAACAATTTGCGTGATTTTCCAATTTTTCCGTTTACCGATTCTTCGATATAAGCTTCAGCTACAGTCGAGGAACACCAACCACCATGTAGTTATAGATTAAGCAAATCCCCACCTCCTCCGACTAATATACCCAGATGCTGAAGATCTTCTTAAACCGTGTCCCGTATATTCTCAGGATTTTTCAAGTTCAGATCTGACATCTGTTTTGTTATACATAACACAGAAGACATAATATCTACCATTGCAATATGCAATGAATATTATTCTATTGTTCATATTTGTATGTCTTTATAATTAATATATTTATGATATAAATGACAACCAAGTATTTCGTCCGATATTCCAATAACACAGTTTAAATTTGTCACACTATACAGAAAACTATTCAAAATCATCTTTTTTTTTTCTTCAATAAAGAATTCCATTATTTTCTCCCTAATATTGATCTAAATATATTTTTTTGCGCGATCGACCTTTTTTGTTTATTTACAGCATCGGTTTTCAGGTCAGTAGGTTGTGTTTACTGGTTTCTAAGTCTAACACGTCGGTAAGTGATTTACTTACCGTTCAGACGTCGGTAAGTAAATGAGTTACCGACGTCTTAGCCCTACATACATTTAAGTGGTCCTAAATAATATATTACTTCATTCATTACACAAAAGGAACAAAACAAATAAGATTTATATTTTTTAATGAACAGAATCGAACAGAACTATATAAAAAGTAATAAATAGCATGAAAACAATTTCACCAAAATGCAAATTATATTTGAAACTGATCGAGAAGTATAAATGTCACTTTTGACATTTCGTTGATTTGGAAGAAATTTAAATTATTTATTATTGTAAGTGTAGCCGTTCAAAAGATACGAGGGGGAAGGGGACTTTTGAATAGCACTGTATAGTGGAAAGTAATACACAGGCTATATTGGGACTATCTTCATGTATAAATTTAGGTATTATAAAAAGAATTGAGTCCATAAAATGTGAAAATAATGGTTATCAAGAGTTGATAGATAAATATAATGATAATTTTATTGGCATAGGGTGTTTACCAAAAGAGTATTACATTAAACTTAAAGAAAATGCACAGCCAGTAGCTCATCCCACTAGATGAGTAGCTCTACCTTTATTGCCCAAATTAAAAGAATGTCTTATTTAACTTGAAAAACAAAAAATTATTGAAAAAGTGGAAGGAGCAACTGACTGGGTTAATGCTTTGGTAATTGTAAAGAAACCAAATGGTAGTCTTAGAATTTGTTTAGATCACAAAGATCTAAATGAAAGTATTCAAAGGGAACAGTGTTTGATTCCAACATTGGGAGAAATAATGGCTAAAATGTTAGGGGCAACTGTTTTTTCCACATTAGATGCCGCTTGTGGATTTTATCAAATTACATTAAGCAAAGAAAGTACAAATATTTGTGTGTTTGGGACCCCATTTGGTCAATATAAATTCTCAAGACTACCATATGGCATCAAGTCAGCACCGGAAGTTTTTCAGCAAAGATTTAGGGAAATATTTTAGGATTGTAAAGGTACAGAAATATATCTTGATGAAGTTTAAGAAATAGCAAAAGTGAATAATATTAAATTTAATATAGAGAAATGTCAATTTGGTAAGTCAAATATCAAGTACATGGGACACCAAATATAAGTTGAAATACACACAGTGTAACTATAGTTCAGTGAAAAATATTTGCCATTTATTGACTATTATTCAAAATACATAGAAATAGAAAAATTAAGTTCAAATAGACACAGTGTAACTATAGTTCAGATAATGAAGGTAATGTTTGCTAGACATGGTATTCCAAAAACAGTTATTTCGGATGGTGGTCCTCAATTTATGTCGGAAAGTTTCAAAACATTTAGCAAAGAGTGGGAATTTTTTCATATATTTAGCTCTCCTATATATGCTAAATCCAATGGAATGGCTGAGAGAAGTGTACAGGTCATTAAGATGTAAATTTGGCATTACTTCTTAATAGAAATATGCCTATTTTTGAGAACGTTTCTCCTGCCAATCTGTTGATGTCAAGGAATTTAAGAGCTACAATTCCTACAAGTGACAGTAATTTGAAACCACATATAGTAGATAGCAATTTGTACTCAAGGTTTCTGGAGAAAACCCATCAGGCTCAGTACCAAAGTTATAATAAACCTGGAGTTAAAGAATTAAAGAAATTCTACCAAATACTCAAGTGGTTGTACAGTTAAAGCCTAAAGGTGTTTGGGTGCCTGCACGAGTTCTCCAAAAGCTTAGAGATAGGTCTTATAGAATTAGAACAGAAAACGGAAATATATACATTAGAAATAGGATTTTTATAAAAGTTATTCCCCCCGTTAACTAGGTACGTATATCAGATAAACCTGTAAAAAATATTTCCGAAACAGAGGGAAAAGTAGATACACATAAATGTTTTCTAGAGTTAAACGATAGTGAAAGTGTAGAAGCTACTGGGAATAAAAATAATAGTTTTGAGTACTCAGAAGAGAGTGAAGTGGAAATAAGTGACACTGAGATTGAGTATCAAATGTACAGTGTGGAAAGTGATGAGGAACAGTACTCAAAGCCAATTGTAACAAATAGTGGTAGATTAGTTAAGGCACCAGATAAGTTAGATTTATAATGTAGTTGATAGTTAATTTTAAAAGTCATTACTGTATAAGGAATTTGTTTTTATGTTTTTAAAAAAAAAAGGAGATGTCAGGTATGCAACCAGACATACCTACAGACAATGTAAAATAGTTGGTAGATTGAGGTGCAGTTGACGAGCACGTGTTTTATAAGGACTGTTCCAACCGCAATCAGAGACTGTCAGAAACGATCAGAGAATAACTAGTCATAGCAAACAACGAGTTTACTTTCGCGTAATTCTCATCACTGATTGCAATTGTCGGCTATTCTCTGACAATTTTCAACATTTTGTGATTGCAGTTGGAACAGACCTATAATCATGCTGTTAGGAAGATGTAATAAAACTAGATAATTCTAAAGTGTACGTCATTATTCATTCCAAGTAAATATAAAGATCGAAGATACTACCACACAATATAACTTATAATAACTTATAATTCAGGTTACAGAGGACATATTTATTTTTGAAATTAATATTAATAATTATGTTGTCTATAGAATGACAGTAATAGCAGACTAACGTGTGGAGCTGCAGTATTTGTAGATAATAAATTGAAAATAGTTAATGTGCATGGATATTGTATTGAGGGAGTATTGTGGATAACTGGAGAGTCCATCATATTCCAAAATTGAAAATATTGGCTATTTGTTCTACATGGATCTCCAAGTAGCAGCATGATAAGGTTTTAGCAATTATTTGAAGATTTGTTTGAGAAACATATCATGGAGGAAAATGATAAAACTATTTTATGTGGAGATTTTTATTTGAATTGGCTAGATCATTGATTCCCAAAGTGGTCCAGGTGGACCCCCAGGGGTCCACGGGAGCCCGACAGGGATCTACGCTTGTGTGGAAAAAAATGGGGGTCCATAACTCGTTAACTGGGGTCTATAAAAATGTATTAGGTGACCCGACTTGACTTCTCCTATGAATATAGGGAGACAATAATATAGGCAGACAATATTATAAGAAGCTTAACTTCTCCTATAAATATAGGAAGACAATATTTTAAGAAGCTCAGCAATTGTTTTTGTAAAAACTTGCATATTCCATTTTCAGAAAGAGCGTGTCAAGACTCGCCGATGCCGCGCCTCCCGCCCGCCTAGTTAAAGTCGTGTCTGAACTTTCATGAACTTGTTGGATTTTTCTCTAATATAAATACGAATGCGAATGATAAACATTACTCAGTTGTTTCCGGAATTTCAAAAAAGAAAGTGTACCTATATAAGTGTTCACCAGTGACGGAAGTAGTTTTCAGACTTTTGAAAATTAAAGTGAATTGATATTATTGTTTGCCAGTGTTGGAAAAGTAAGTTCCTACCTATCTATTTGTTAGCAACTTGTATCTGCGGGAAAAACAAACCCACAAGTTCTGAAACATTCCAAGAATAAAGATTTCATAGGTCAAGGAAAATTATAACAGTATTTTTTTTACTTTCTTAAACTATGTTCTGATTTTAAGTATTTTAAAGTGATGCGTGCGTTTTGTATGGATAGTCCTAATTTTTTATCTTTATAAGTGCGTGAATAAATACTTAGTTTTGATTGTGTTTTGTAATGAATAAGTATGTTGCGTTTAGTAAGTGACTAAGTACACGTATAAAATATATACAAAGTGAAAGTATAAAATAAAATTAAATACCTATATTCATTTCGAAAAAGAACAGAAAGTTCAGGAATATTAAACTTCTATTCCAGCTAGCTCTACTTTAATTTCATTACAATTCTTTAAATATATTATTCTCTTAAAAAAGCCACATCTATTATGTTTGTTAAATCATTTTAAGATTACTTAACAAACATTTTTTTCATATTTACAGGTAGGTAATTGATACAAAACATGGCTGAATCTAAGAAGAAGTGTCGACAGTACAGTGTTGAATATTGGAAATTTGGGTTTCTTCCATCAAATACAGACAAGCGATTGCCCATGTGTCTTTTATGCAACAAAGTCTTGAGCAATGACTCTATGATACCATCGAAGCTGGAAGATGATCTAAGAAGGTGTCATCCTGACAAAATAGGTAAGGATTTGAAATATTTCCAAACATTGAAGGAAAAGTATGAAAAGAGACCCACCGTGCATAGTATGTTCGCTTCAACGTCTGAAAACAACGACGATGGCTTGCCGGCATCTTACAATATCTCATTACTTATAGCAAAATCTGGGAAACCGCATACCATTGGAAAGGAGTTAATTTTGCCTGCTGTTGAAGAGGTCTTTAAAACTGTCCTGCACAAATCTTCATTTGACATACTTAAAAGAATTCCTTTCAGTAACAACACTTTACAAAGACGTATTGATGAAATGAGCTCTGATGTTGAAAGTTTCTTGTGTAATTATCTGCAAACAACTCATTTTTCTATTCAACTGGACGAGTCAACTTTACCTGGCAATGAAGCATTATTATTGGCATATGTTCGATTTATCAAAGGCGAACAAATGTTTGAAGAGTTACTATTCGCGAAAACTTTGAAGACTGACACTAAAGGTGAATGAATTTTTAATGTTCTGAATGATTTTTTTACGGAAAAATCAATTGCATTCACAAACATTATTTCGGTGGCAACAGATGGAGCTCCTGCCATGGTCGGGCGATATCGTGGGTTTATAAGTCATCTTAAAAGGATTATACCAGAGGTAATTGCAATTCACTGTGTCATCCACCGACAACATCTAGTAGCGAAAAAATTGAGTGATAGATTGCACCAAGCGCTTCAATTTGTGATTAATGCAGTTAACAAAATATGAAGCAATGCATTAAATACGCGCTTATTTGCACAATAGTGCGAAGAAAATGATGAGGACTTCCAACGATTGCTGCTACATACCGAAGTACGCTGGTTGTCGAAAGGTGCATGTCTATCAAGATTCTATTTGCTTTTCGACTCTGTTTTAGAGTTTCTAAACACTAAAGATCCTGTTTTAAAAGAAAACCTCATGAATTTCAAAGCAGACATTGCGTATTTGACAGATTTGTTCAAAAAATTCAATGACCTCAACCTACAGTTACAAGGGGACAGCCTCAATTTGATAAAAACAAAGAGTGAAATTTCAGCTTTTCTTGGTAAACTGAAACTTATGAAGCAAAATATTGGTCGACGTGAATTTTCCCAGTTTCCAAATTTATCGCAGGTAGAATGCCTCGACGAAGATATTCAGACGTATGTTCAACATTTGATTGCCCTGTATGATGATTTTAAAATCAGATTTGAAGACATTCTGTCGATGGATATACCACCATGGATAATAAATCCATATGATGAAACTGAAGTGGAAAATGTGGTACTGCAAGAAGAGCTACTCGAGCTTAGCACTAATGAGGAGCTCAAAGTAGCATTCAAAAGAGGGTATCAATCATTTTGGCTGCAGGTACAAATACCTGAAAAATATCCAGGACTGTGGGCAATTGTGCAAAAATTTCTCATAGCGTTGTCGAACGCAGTTTTAGTGCCGTAACAAACTTGTTGACAAAAAAACGGAGCAGATTAAATATTACAGAGCGAGGAGATTTACGGTTATACTTAACTAAACTCAAGCCAAATATTGATAATTTGCTGCAATGGTAATCTGAGATAAAAGTTAACATCAAAACTAATAATGATTATTATTTTAAAAACAGTCGCAATATAATCAAAATTTTGATTATATTGTTATAACAACATAATTAAAAGTGTAGTAATTTTTGTGTTTGAATAAATAGCTACAAAACAAGAAAATATTTATTTTAACTTTTTACCACTTCGAAGTGGGAGCTAATTGGTTTCTTGTACTGTGAGTCAATCTTAGAATACAAAAAAGTAAATTAGGAATCCAACTGTTGGATGAAGACGCTTTTCAGACTGGCCTTGAAACTTAGCTTAAATGACAATACTCACAGCATAATCAAAGCAATATAAATTCTCACCTTTCTTTCGAAAACTTTTAACTCATAGTTGATTGAAAAATAGCCACAACACAGATTTACATAGACATATACTTTTTTCGGGTTTTGGAAGTAAGTTAGTAAATGTAATAGCTGCAGGGGGTCCACCAGATCCAGCAAAATGTTTAAAGTGGTCTATGAGAAAAAAAAGTATGGGAACCTCTGGGCTAGATAATTATAACAATTGCAGTGGTAGGCTACACAGATTAATAACGGATATGGAATTTATAAATGCGGTGAATGAATTTACACACTTAACACAGGGAAAGGCTACATCAATTGATCTAGCGTTATCGAATTTAGAAATAGATGTAAATGTTTTTGATTTTTCCCAAAATAAGCTCTTACCGCAATATAGCAATATCTGTGAAGCACATAAAAGTACCAAGAAAAGAATTTTATATAGAAACGAGGAGCAGACATATTCACTTTGAAAGAATTGGATTAAATTTGGAAAATATAAACTGGAACTATACAGAATTAAATTTTAATAAGATACAAAATGTTTGTGGATAAGGTATATTCCATACTAGATGGAGTAGCTCCAAAAAAAGAGGTAAAAATATATGGACATTATCATGAATTCTGAAATGAGTAAGTTAAGCAGGCGGCAAGAGACAAGGATGGAAATTATAGAATACTGGGAAATATACAAACAAAAGAGAAATATAACTGTGAAAACAATATGGGAGGAAAAGAGAAAATATTTTGAAAATAAAATAGATCATAATAGACAAAATCCGACTGGAATGTGGAAAATTCTAAAGGTGTTCATTCCGAATGATAAACATGAAAATTACTAATATAATAGATATGGGTAATGGTGAGTTAGTATGGGATATAAAGGTAATACCAAATTACTTAAATACATATTATGTTAAAAGTATTATGGATATAGCAGAACAAACTGATAAACTTTTACAAATAGTTTTCCACTAGTAGATGAAGTTATTATCAATAAAATGACCACTTTCAATTTAAATAGTCTAGAGAAATTAGTTCATTAAAAAATAAAAGTAGTCCTGATGATATCAGCGTGGAATTATAAAAAAAGTGTTTCAAAGATATTTGTAATCCTATACTAAACATAATGGATGGATCTTTAGAGATAAGTTAAGTTCCTTCAGAAATGAAAATATCTACTATAGTATTTTTTTTTCTACCTACCCATACCCAAGAAACTAGATACAAATAAAGCTCCAAATTAAGACCAATATGATTAATGTTGTTGCTAAGGTATTGGAAAAAGCTGTATATAAGCAACTGGTAGATTATCTAGAAAGTAATAAGATTCTTTGTGAGTATTAGGATTCCATAATAAGCCTAGTTGTGGAATGGCTCTACAATGTGTTTTGAGTGATTTGAAAAATAGTATTGGAAACATTTTAGTCACAATTGCGGTATTTTTAGATCTACAAAGAGCATTCGACACAGTAGAGATAGATATAGGCTAATCAAGAAAATTAAAAGCATAGGTATTGATGGGACAGCTCATATTTGGATAGTAGATCATTTGAACAGGCAACAAATGGTAAAAATGAATAACATACAGTCAAGCAGGTTATGTAGTGATATGGGTATCTTGAACACTGCATACCTAGGAGTCATAAACACTGCTCTAAAAAGGGTGCATATGTATTGTTGTGCAAATTTGTTGAAAATTAATAAACAGAAAACAAAATGTACGATATTGGGAGTAAAAGATAGGTATAGGAAAGTTAATTTAAATATAGGATTGGGTAATGGAATGGTAGACAGTAAAAAAAATTGTCTATTCAAGAGTAACTATTGACAATAATTCAACATTTAAGGAGCATGTGAAACAAGTTATTACAGCGGTGACCAATAAAATTAACTATAATATTCAAGACTTTGCTCTCCACATATCAGCCACACACCCAAATAAACTGTTTTCAGCACTGTAATATTACCACATTTTAATTATTGCTTTGCAATTTTGTATCTACTCAAACAAAATGAAATCAATTGTCTTCAAAGGATGCAAAACCGTGCTGTGCAAATAATATTGAAATGTTCTTGGTAGGTACACTCCTATAAAGGGAATGCTAAAGACACCAATAACTGAATTATTGCTATACTTCACATCAATTTATATTTTAAAAATTGAAATTGAGCATACACCAGTGTATCTGCAGGATAAGCTCTCTAAATTTAATAATTGAAATGTGTAGGAGAAGCAGTACATACAAATCTGTATTTCACAATGGTATTCTTTCAATAGTTTACCAGAATACATTAAAACAAGTTCATCTGTAAATTCGTTCAAAAGAGCATTAAAGGATTTTTGATTATCAAAATTATATGTTTGTTTAAAGATGTTTTGTTCTAATTTGAATTTCTAGATGATGTAGGTAAGTACCTGATTTTTTTCGTACTGTAAGCACTATATGTTGTACTATTCTTTCATTTTATATTGTGTTTATTATGCAAACAGAATTAGTTATTTTCGAATAAATAAAGAAATATGTAGGTATAGTCATTGGCGAATTAAATGTACCTGACTATCTATTGCATAATCCAAATGATAGGAAGAGTGCTGCTGTTAGTCACTTGTTAAATTTCTTTGGTGCCACTCAATCAAATAATATTGTGAATAATTATAATATATTACTTACTTACTCCTTTATATAATAGACTCTCCACAATTACTATCCTGTATTGGTTTCCATGTCCCTTAATATCAACAAGAAATAACCATTCTTTTGCAGCTCCATTCCATGGACATAATTATGGGAGGTTTGTTGCAATAAGCAGAATTTCATCCAGTGCAAACAGGCTGGATTTGGATTTTTTCAACATATCTGGGTACTCCCTTAGACAATTCCTACAAGAGATGAAATCTTAATATGGGATTGGGATTGCATTATTTCAATATTGTATTGTGATTAGTAATTTTGTTGCTATTGTTCACTGAGTTTCATTTCATAATTGTTGTTTTTTATGTCAAGTTTATTATCTCATTTTACATGTTTGATCTATTTTGTCTTTGTTTTCATAAAATATTGGGTGTTGCTCGTAAATAAAGTAAATAAATAAATTTAGTTATAACAAATATGATTTGTGTTGTTAGTAGCAATTTACCACCTATTGTAAATGAAGTTTTTTATCATCTTCCTCTACACACACAAATTAATTCTATTCTCAATAATTAACACATGTTCTCACCTAATAAACACATAAGATCATACAATTTAAAGCGTGCAAATTTCTTGGGACTTAATCATCACTTGTGTAAAATTGATTGGTTGTTTCTACAATATTGCACTTCATGAATTATGTCCCAGTCTCCAAAAATTTCTTCCATGGTTCAATGCTGCAATTATTAATGGTGTGAAGAAGGAAAAACTTTTAAATAGATTTAAACATAGATATGATATTGTCCTTTTCCATCAATGCAAAAACTTGAAGAGCACAGATTGAAGCAGCTCACACTTCTTCCATTCAAAATTCAATAAAGACCAATTCTGGTCATACATTCATTCAAAAAATAGAGCATCTTGCATTCCTGACACAATGACAAATAATGCTGATTCATTCTCCAATCCTCATGACATTGTAGATCAATTTGCAGTTAATTGAGATTGTTTTTGTTCATTATAATGGTTTCCAAAGTGTTAATTATATGACAAATTCAGGTATGCTGCAAGATTTCAACTTAGGACCATTGTTACTCTCTTATTTATAAATGATTTGGAACAAACTTTATATACCGACTAATAATCTGTTTTATGTAGATTATTCAAAAATTTACTTGTCCATATCTTACTTGGGTGTCTGTGAGAGGCCGCAAAATAAAGTTAATGAAGTTTATAGCTGGGAAATTTATCCTTGGATGTATCTAAATGTAGTACTGTAACTTTCTCAAGAATAATACAGGGTGTCCCAGGAGTTCGTACCAAAAACTTGGGAGGTGATAGAAAGACTAAAAATAATGATGGTATTTCATATAAAAAAATTTTCACGCCCTTCGTTAACGAACTATAGGGCTCTAAAGTTGGGAATGAAAAATGGTTTTTTATTTACAATTATCAAATTGCTGATTGGAAATTGGTAATATTTTAACCGTTAATAAACACCATAACTGCACACTTTTTGGCGTGATATACAAGTCTACAATAATAATAATAATATCATTTATTTATCATAGATAATACACAAATCATTATAATATTAGAGTCAAATAATTACATCCTTTCAACATCTGTACTATAAATAAGTTAAGACAAAACCACAATAAAATAAAATAAAAAAAGTTAATACATTGAAACCGGTTACTTACAGGAGCTAGCTGTTTCGTTTTACGTAATTGATAAGGGTTCTCTTAAAGCTACTTAAACTCTTAATATATTTAATTTCATGAGGTAGATTATTGAACTGAACCAATCCTTTATGGAACAAACTGTTCATTGAATTAGTCGTTCTATTAGTAGTAACATAAAAGCTAATGGAACTTGCAGCTCTAGTATCGTGTTGATGTATATTAGTAATTGGTATCAATCGAGAATTCAAATATTCAGGAAGTAAATTATTTATAATTTTGAAAATAAATGTCATTGTTTTAACGTAAAGAAACTGTTGGACGTTCAGCCAATTCAAAGTATTTAACATAAGTTGGATACTGGTGTATCTGTTGTACCCTAAAATAATTCTCATTGCCTTATTCTGAATTAGCTGCAGCCTATCGAAGCTTGAATTAGAACATCCTGTATATATAAGAGAACAACAATAATGAAAATGCGGTAATATAAGTGTATTGTATACTGTAACTTTTGTCAACATTGATAGGTAAGGTGATATTCGACGTAGAAAACCAACTTTTTTGCCAATTTTTCTACAAATATAATTTACATGATTATTAAACTTGAGTTCACTATCTAAAATAAATCCTAAATATTTTATTTCACTTACATTCTCTATTACATTACTATTTATTTTAATGGATAAATTTAGGGACTTAAACTGTTTCTGCACCATCAAGTTACCAATAAACATACTTGTGAACTCAGGTAGCGACTTAAGTTGAATGGTGGATGCGCCATTTTTTTGTAAGTAAAACTTTTTTCAGTTATAAATGCAATAATTGGCTTTTGTGAACATTTTTAGAGATCAAGTCCTCTTGTGAAATCTCGATAACATAAACTGTTTAAGAGATACAGGCAATTTGATGTCGCACTGCACGCCTATTGGCGCACTCACATTCATTTTGGATGTACGATTACAGGAAGCATCCTGTATTATTAGCAAATTATCAAGAAATTGGTGTAATTTTTTAAACCGTTTTGACTTTTTCGATGTTGTTGATTACTTGGTTACTCATTTTTTCTAATCTGCTAATGTAATGTAGTTATTCATTTTTCAGGGTTTGGTTGATATTTTTACTTTTAGTAAAGTAATGTTTGTTTTCAATAAAGTTGTTTATAGTTAAACAAAGTAAAAGTTTATATTTATAAATGTAGACTGCACCAATTTATTAATAATTTGCTAATGATACAGGATGCTTCCTGTAATCGTACATTCAAATTAAATGTGAATGCGCCAATAGGTGTGCAGTGCGACAAAAAAATTGCCCGTATCTCTTACACTGTTAATGTTATCGAGATGTCACAGAAGGACTTGATATCTCTAAAAATGTTCACAAAAACCAATTATTGTATTTATAACTGAAAAAAATTTCACTTACAAAAAAAATGGCACATCCACCATTTAACTTAGTTGGTACCTGAGTTCACAAGTATGTTGTAGACTTGTATATCACGCCAAAAAGTGTGCCATGGTGTTTATTAACGGTTGAAATATTACCAATATCCAAACAGCCATTTGATAATTGTAAATAAAATACCATTTTACATTCCCAACTTTAGAGCCCTATAGTTCGATAACGAAGGGCGTAAATAAAAAATTTTATATGAAATACCATCATTATTTTCAGCCTTTCTATCACCTCCCAAGTTTTTGGTACGAACTCCTGGGACACCCTGTATATTAAGATATTCAAATGCTTTGAGTACCATCTTAGAAAGAAATATCCATATTAAAGACCTGGGTGTTGTTTTTGATTCTAGATTAAGTTTTATTGAGCATATCAGAGGCAAATAGAATATAATATGTATTCATTGTGAGAAATTGTAAAGGTTTCACCAAATTCCTTTGTTTCAAAACATTACTGTTCTTATTGGATCTAAACTTGAATTTGCCTCCAATGTATGGAGAGCTCATTACAGTGCTCATATTTCCTCTGATGAAAATGTATGAAGAAAGTTTCCCAAGTGCTTGTCTTTCAAAGTTAATGGTACCTACTCACAATGAGGTATTATTATTCAATTTTTAATCTTGTGTTTGGAAGATTTCTTGCTTCTCTGTCATGTCTTTTCAATCTTGTAGTTTTTTTGATTGTTCAAGTTTGCTGGTTCTGCTAAATTTTAACATGTCTCAATTCAATAATAGCCTAATGTTTTACAATAATAATGCATCGAAAACTAATCTCTTACTGAGATGTATTTAATATGTGTAATAATTTCAATTAAGTTTGCAATGAGTGCAATCTGTTTTTTCACAGTATCAATCACAATTAACTTCAATCAGGTAATGGGCAATATCCAATTTCGCTCAAATTCTTTCATTTTCTATTCTGCATATATTATTTATAATTATCACTTGTTTCACCGTTTTAATTTGTCAACATTTACCTATATTAATTTCAAACATACATGTACTAGGGTCATTGCACTACTTATGGCCACTTTAAGACAATAATCCTTTTATAGGGTTGATTTTTCAATAATATTCTACCAGAAAAAAAAAGCAAAAATACCATTTGATAGGTTGAAGTATGTAGTTTTCAACAATATATACATCTGTTATATTAAAAACATTTAGATATATTTTTTTAAATTTTTTTCCAAAGAGCAACAAATTCCTTACTTTTGGCCATCAGTCCGACATTAGTTCTTCACTTATGGCCACTAATTTTCAAGATAAATGCACATTTGTTTATTAAATTGGATGGTGTTATGTTATAGGTAGGTACATTACAAAAGCAATAAAAAAGGTAGGGTAAAAAAATGTAATCTAAATTAAGAAGTTTAATGTAATTTAACAATTGAAATTTGTTACTTTTCATAGACATTAACACTCCATGAAAATTTTATAACAAATTTTCTACTTTGTTCTACGAGATCATGCTTGGGTAACAGTCCTAAAATATCAGATCTAGGAACTGTGGAAATGTCATTTTCAATGTACTTACTCAAACGTGGTTTTTTCCTTATTTATGCTTTTCAAACACTGTATTTTTATTTCATTTGCAACACATTGACGTACAGTTGCAGCATATTTATATACAATTGATATTTTACCATGGGCACCAAATTTAACCATTATAAAATCACCCTACCTCACTTAGTAACTTTATAACACACTCACCTACTCAAATATAACTTATGGCCATAAGTAAAATTTCATATTTTACTTTTGGCCACCATATAGCCATAACTCAAGAATCCTAAATTTTTTGTTTCTGCTAATGGCCTCCTTGACATTTATTTTAGGGAATTAAAAAAAATTATTTGGATAAAAATATCTTGGGTAATGATGTCTACTTTACCTCTGGAACTGCAAATATTCAGAAAAAAACCTTGGTGAAACTTAAATTTGTTAGGATGTTTACTGATTAGTTCTTAGCAATAACAATAGGCAAATGCCTGTACATATTACACACTTAAACTGTTTAATTCACTGCTCACACCAACCTTTGTTTTTTAACTGTAAACTCTCCCAAATATATTGGAACATGCATATTTACCTCCCCTAACTGATAATTTTGCTTACATTGTTGCAAAACGCTTAATTTTTGTTCTTAAAGGAACAAGTGGCCATAAGTAGGGTAGTGGCCATAAGTAGTGCCACGACCCTATATGTATTACTCTTTATAGGGATTGTAGTCTGTTGGGAAATGAATGCTATTATTATTACTGGAATCTGAAAAGTAGGAAATATTCAGCATGTTACATTTCAAATAAAGTTGTTGTCCTTTGTTAAAACAGGAAGTGGCATGTTTGTGAAATATTCTCTGTAAATTCATCATTACTTGTTCTCCATCAATGCTAATTTTCATAGAAATCATGTGAGTAATCCCCAATATATAGGTAATGTAGTGATCGTAAAACAGCTTGTAAGTGTGTATAAGCTATAAAGGGGACTTTTTTGTGCATATAATTTCATTCTGCTGAATCTACTGGAGATTGATTCTATCTTAAATACTTTTGTTGGTATAAACAGAGGCAACCTTCAGGTCATAAGAAATAAAATCATTCTGTTAAATACCTTCAAATGTAAGATGCTAAGACACACTCTGAAATTTCACTATTCTCTCAAGTTCCATTCGCCAGCACTTGATGATTTTTTTCAATTGTATTGCTTTGACCTAAAAAGTAAAAACGCATTAGCATATTATTTTTCACTTTTTATCATTGGATGGAAAATAATGCATTTTCTGAACGTCAACTTCACTATTTCCACCATAGAGAAATATAATATTTGTCTATGATCTCCACAAAGCTAACAACCCCACATACCTATTTCATATACAAGTTGTCAGAACCAAACATGAGCCCCGGAAAATATATGCGAACTAAAATAAGGTCATCGCAAGCGATGGTCCATTAGTAATTGTTAAATATAATCGAAATAATATGACCTAGTAATTTCATCAACATACATCATTTTATTCATTCTGTATCAGTGTTGTCAATGCGAGGATGATTATCCGATTTTTAGACAATTTCACTAATTTGGATCCAATAGTTTTTTGAATATTTTGTAATGTGCTGTGAATCATAGATAAAACATCTGTGAACACCATAGAGAAATATAATATGTCTATGTCTATGGTGAACACAGTTTTGGTCAACGATTATACACCCTACAGGATTGCTTATTCGCTTAAATCTTTCGTCGGTGAGTGGGAACTTGCTTACGTCACCAGTGGACCTCGACCAATTTAAAATATATTGCAATCGTCAATACTTTTCACGTTTTTCTTGTGTATTTGCAAAAAATAATAATAAATTAATTTTTTTTGGTGATATGTTATTTTAAAAATTATATGTAGTATAAGTACTTATAAAATATAAATCAACGATTGAAGCAATAACTTTGAATTGAAGAAACTTGCTTATAATTTATTTTGCACAGAAAGAGAAGCAAATCTACGAGCTGTGTTTATGGGTTAATTGATGGGTAAACTCAGCATTATAATATATTTTTTTTCTTATGGGGAAAATAAAATAGAAGCCTTATGCACTGCTAAGAAATTTATTAATAAACAATTTTTTCCATTTTTTTTAAATCCTCTATCATCTCTTTTGTTGCACTCACACTTTTTCTCTCCAACCGTTTTTTTTTCTGTGATTATGCCATAAACTGAGAAACTAAGGCATTCTTTTTAGTTTTAGCTTATATCTTAATTTATTATTTTTTTGGCATGATCATTTACATTACATTTTACATAGTCCTCTGTTCTAAGTTTTAGTTTTGAATTAATTTTTATTTTTGTTTCCATGAATCCACCTTTAGTATTTGAAATGTATATGTTGCGTACATACATTGAAACTCGAATCCAAAAATTTTGTATTTACACTGAAATAACGTGCTTCGCACTTATAGACTTCCTTGATTGACAATTATTAGAGAAGTTTACTTTACTAACCACCTTTATTAATAAACAACACCTTCAAAATTGAAAAAACGGATGAAATAACGTCAAAACACACTTTGTGAACACACGATTAACCATAAAATTAAAAAGGTTAGGTCCAGTGATGACGTATTCGTCCGACTTGAGCGAGGCGAACACAGAGTTAAATGGAAATAAGCAATCCTGTAGGGTGTATAATCGTTGAGTTTTGGTAACATCTTAACCACAGACAAACTACTTCAGAGTGCCCATACCAGTGATGAGTAATGTTTAATTAGTTCATTTACGATAAGTTTGCAATTTTGACATTTGTAGTAACAATTGCAGCCATTGAACAAAATCTAAATATCCAAAGTGTAAATGGAATAATTAATCATATAATGGGGAAAGTTACGGTCCAAAAGTTGGCTGCCGTGTCCGGGGTTGCCAGACAATTTCATCAGAATTTATTGTGTTGGTTTGTCGTTTTCATTTCATTTGCATTTTATGGTTTGTTATTCACTGGACATCTTGAAATTTATGTATTGAATCATAAACATTTCATAATTTCAGCTCTTATTTTTGAGTTCATGGCTATCTACAACACTAGGCCGGAATACTGAAATTTGGCAACAGTGAACAGTGGGCCGATCAAGTCAGATTTTTTTAGTGTTGGAGAAAATCGAAAGATTTTAAGAATCGAGTATTTACCGAGTACTGAGTACTCGAATACAAAGAAATAATTTTCTATCACCTCCCACTATTTATATATAAAATTTGAAGGAAATATGATGTAGATTTATTCAATTGATCGATTCCACATCTTTGCACCCCATTTTTCTCTTGATTTATTTCTCCGTTATAATTTTCAATTTACTCAGTCACTAACGTATCACTTGGATGACATGAGTAGAGATATAATGAGACACCAAATGTGCACATTTCAATGACCGGTGACCTTGAACAGCACAAGAGTATGGATAATGAATACCCGCATGTATAGAATTTGATAAAAAATTTGATTTATGTCTCGGAATGCAATTAGTGAATTAATTACCCGCATAATTTTTTATTTTTGATATAATGAGAGAGCAAATGTGCACATTTATGTGCACAGGTGAATGACCGGTCAAGGTTAATTTACCTGCATGTATAGAATTTATTAAAAAAATTGATTTATGTCTCGGAATAGTGAATTAATTACCTGCATATATGAAATTTTTGATGGCAAATGTGCACAGGTGAATGACCTTGAGCAAGGAGCATTCCTGTATGGAATTTGATTTATGTCTGGGAATGTTTTAACGATTTATTCCGCATGTATAGAATTTGTCTCCATCATTGGAAGTATTATTCTGAAAGCAATTTTTGTATGGGCAAGTCGATGAAGAGGTTTAGTATGGGAGCAATTTGTTATAGTGCGAATAAAGGAGTAGGTGGGTTACAGCTTTATTCAGACTGTGCTCCAAGATTAGCCTGTGGTATATTGGTGTATACGCAAAAAATAATAACATTTTTCAAACCCATCCATGAATTTGTAATTCCCTGTGATTTGTATAGTCTGTTAAATGTGAACTGTATTCGCGAATTAAAACAGCAAATCGATAGTGATGTACAAGAGGATGAATCTGGTGAATTGGTAGGAGAGGAGGATACAACAATATATAACCCATGCTTTTATCCTGCCTGGAATAAATTATATAAAAGATTAAACATGTTAGTAGTTAGTCGATATGCTTACTCCAACGTTTATAATACTGCAAGCTATTATTGGCAACTACCTTTTAATACAACATCCGTATAATATTAGAGAAGTGTTTGTATGTTTTGATAGTAATGGTACAAAAAATGATAGTTGGCCTGAAAAATGGATACGAATGGAATCTTATACACCAAACAATGCGGTAACCCTAAAGGCTGAAATACCCACCAATAGTACAACATATAAAGTGCGTCTTTTCAAAAGTAATGGAAACTACCAAGATTCGAAATGGTTGCAGTTGTATGGAGCTCAACAGGTTATCTCAAGCACGCACACAAATACGCATATATTATATAGCTACATGTTCTACAATTGTAACTGTTTCAATATTTTATAAAATTATCCTTCGTTTGTTGAAATAAAAGTATATAAATAGCATTTATTTTTTTATTAAATATCATACAAAGAATCAAAATTTGTAGAATCCAATCCCTACATCACCGCTTCTTCTAATCCTTGTATGTGCCAGAAGATGGATCCACCAGTTTCAACGATTTGTAATTCACGACTTTCCATAAGATATATTCTTCAAGCGTTTCTTTTTATCAGCCTCGAATATTGTTTGTATACATTGCAGGGCTGGACTGACTTTTATAGGAGTGGAAATAAAAGATGGTTCATTTGTTGAAATAAAAGTATATAAATAGCATTTATTTTTTTCATTACATATCATACAAAGAATCAAAATTTGTAGAATCCAATCCCTATATTTACATCACGAAAAAAATTCTCCACCGCTTCTTCTTCTTCTAATCCTTGAATAAGGTCATCTAATGTACCAGAATTGGAAGATGGATTTATTAGAAAATGACCCCACGCTAGAGTATTTATGTCGTGTGGTATTACATACCTCTTATCATCCTTTGAAGAAATAGCCACTTTATTCTTCAATTCTGTGTAAATGGTATGCATATTGGAAATGAAAACATACATTTTTCTATATACAACCCCACCAGTTTCAACGATTTGTTTATAGTCATTAAGATGGAGTTGTGTTTGAATTATAGCTTTAGAAATACCTTTAGCCTTTTTTAAAATATCAGACTTGTTGAATCGTTCTGATAACTTCACACAATAGGCTTTAGCACCAGTTCCATAAAAAGACTCAACAACTACACCTGCAAATTCATCTTTCATTTTACCGACAACAGATATTGTTTTAGGAATGTCATAAATATTATTTTTCTGATAATTGGACGTATCGAAATATTCAATATTTTCCTTCATGTCTTTGTAAAAGTTTTCAGTACATACTTCCAACACTAAAGAATCAGTATCTGTATAACACAACTGAACAGAATCGCCATACTTTTGTTTAACATAATCATAATAAAAATCATATATTACAGTCTTTGAAATATCCAAAACGGAAAATCCTACATACAATGGTTTATCATACACTACTTTAATTTTATTTAGCTGAATAGCCACCAAATTATCACTAAACACAGAACAAGATTTGAATTCCGGTTTCGCAATCAAAGTTTTTGCTCCTATGGATCCTCTGGTGTTTTCCCAATGACTTGACAGAATTATACGTTTTCTTTTTTTCACGTTCTCCATTGTTTTTCCAAAGATGGCATTAATTAACAGTTTAAACAAATCTTTTTCAAATGCATTTTTGGCGTTGTTGCGTAGATTGTTGTTAAGTTCAATATATGTCTTTAACCACGCAAACTGTGAAAACTCGATAACTCTATGAATCTTTTTTAATTTTAAGCCATTTCGTAAACACTGTTTAAGGCTACGATAGTGTATGATATATTTGGTTTTATCGTACAAGTTCGGTATTAGCTTTGAATATTTGGATTTTGGAGGGGTGATACTTTCCGGACAGAAAGGAAGATCGTTATGCGCATCATGCAAATAGGTAGGATACTCCAAGTCAACTTCCAAAACATACCCTTTGGGTGAATTATCTTCAATAGTATCGACTTTGAACAATTCAATTTCAGATTCAGTTAACCACCTAAAATTTCCATATGGTAGATATTCCTTCATTGCAGCACCATAGAGGTTTGTGGCATCTAAAAACATTATGTAGCTTTCTGGTTTGTTTACATCAAACGTTTTCATATATCTATTGTTTGCTACAGCTTTCCTTTTGCTGCATTGAGCTACACCGCCTCGAATTCCTTTTTAAAAAAAATGTAGCATATCCACATCGGTTAAAAGTTCAAGTTCAATCTTAGTACTTCTCAACATCGCATCCCAACTCAGGGAAGGGGCGGTAAGGTAGTGAGCTGGATCCAATTTATATTCTTTAAGACAAACTTTACGAAAATTCTCAAAGACGTCGGCAAGAAGCAGCACATCTGTTTTTAAATATAACTTTGCATAATCGCTAATAGTCGTGCAGTTGAAAGTATCCCATACTAGCTGAGCTCGTGCATATTCCTCATCCGAAATATCAACACCTTTCAAGGTATCAAAAAACTGCTCTTTAGAAGGTAGTTGCCGCTCACGTAGTTTATCAAATGATGACACATACGAATACGGAAACACACCTTTTTGTCTCATTAAATTGAAATGTTGTGGGAAAAACTTTTGTACCTCACTACACTGTTCAGGATTTAATGTAGAAGCCAGTTTTTCTAAGGAACTAGCTAGGAAACTAAAGGAGTCAACAAATTTCAAAGTCATATACACATCTCGTATCTTGGGATCACTAAACTTTTCCACTAAAATAGATTTTGAAAAGCATATATACTTCTCCTTTGTTTGGGGTAAAACGTTGATGTTTTCTCCTTTGGTGGTTAATGCTTTCATAAATAATTGACAATCATAGTTTTTTAAATTATGCATAAACACGCTAATGCATTTTGAAAGTTTATAATTTAAATTGCATGAGTTATGCGCCGCATTAGTAAATTTTCCGGTAACATGACAATGATCCCTAACCTTTTTATCAAACACATCAAATGGCTTCTCACAAATATGACAAATGGTAGCCGAGTCATATCTTTGTTGCTCTTCTTGTGTTAGTGTTAGCATTGGTATAATATGTTTGAGATGGTTATTGTATAAATCATGAACTGTTGAATCCAATTTTTGTATGAAGACTTGGGCTGCATCGACACCTTCATAAATTTCAAATTTTGATAAACTATCATCATATGTACACTTTACATAAAAAGCAAACGAGTAAGGCTCATGTTCACACACTTTAACTGTGAAGGATTTACCATCGTGGGGCTCTGTGTGATCTATCGGCTTTAATAAACTTTCAAAGTCTGCGTATATAACAAAAGGCACTTGTAGTTGCTTTTCAAAGTTGATAAATTTCAATGTATTTTCTGGCAACCACTCTCCACACTTGTTTATTTTAATTTCAGAAGTTGGTAGTTCAGTGTATACGTGAGTACAATCATTTTCTTGATGATGTTGTAATGTGACTTCTTTTGAAAAACTCTGTAGACAGCCATCACAAAAGTAATGTCTTCCCTTATGTTGTGTTTTTTGACTCCTCAATAATTTAGATAAGTCCCTGATGAGAGTATAATGATTGTTTCCTTCTCTATCAGCTATCAATAAAAGGTTAACATGAGTAGGTTTCCGCTCTGAAGTAAAATGTAGGGGTCCAACAACTTCATATATTCTTTTACCATCTTTAAATTCAGATTCCAAACCATAAACATTCACAGATATATTATTCAATCTTTCGAATTTTTTAATGTCTTTCAGGGTAACTGGAAACTCTACTCCTGTGAAATCTAGCAAGGTATCAAAATGGGGGTAAGATTCTGGTTTCGTTGGATCTCCTTCTGGTTGAAATATTGCAGCATTCACAGACCAAGCAAAACATGCATTATCATTATTCTGAATATTCAAAACTGCATGTTTTCTAATTATCGTTATTGGCAATCTAATGTACGAAGAAGCGGAAATTGGAGAAAATCGGTTTATGTTTACATCTAAGAACATTATCTCTTGTAATGCCCACCCACTATCTTTTTCTTGAAACTCTGAAGACTGGTTCGTAATTTCATCTTTAAATTCATCATATAGACAATTCAAATCGGTTGATGTAGTCACAACTTTGTTGGCAGTATTCATGGACTTTATATCTGAAATCTCCTTCTCTGGTATTATGTATATGCTGAATATCTCAAAATTTATTTTTAACGAATAATGTTGTTGCAAGTATTCTCGTATTTTATTTAAAACTTTAGGTTTCACCTCATTGAGAAAATCAGTATAATTTGTCTTTTTATCTGGAGTGGAGAACCGATAGGAAGCTATTCTAGTTTTGAATGCGTGATGTAACTTGGTAACACCCGACTCCAACACTTCCATATTCATAGGTCTAAGTCTTTTCTTCGGAAGAAAAAATGGAACATCACGATCACAACCGTTAAGCTGATGTCGACGAAGAGTGTAAGCTCTAGAAAATTGCTTACCACACTTTATGCACTGCATTATGAAACTAATGAAAATCCAACTCTGTAATCACATTTATATACAAACGCTTGCGAAACAGGTTAATTGAAAGTCTATATATTCTTCTCTTTTTATTTCATTATAAAGTTTTCATATAAAAAAAATACATTCGATAATGCGCAAATACAATTAATATTACTGTGGTAAAAACATTTTGGTTCAGAGGCATTAACTGGGGGGTGTTCTTCAAATTCGTAAACTAAGGTATTTGAATATTTTTTGATATAGTCAGCTTTCTCTTTTCCTTTAACGTAAACCATGTCCACATCCTTTGTTAATTCAGCTACTATACTACCAAACATATGTATTGGCGTAAAACCACTATTCCAGTTTATAGAGTGATGATTTTTCATAAGCCAAACAGCCTGTCTATGCAAATCGGGGGACAGCATTCGTAAAGGGAATGGTGGCTTGAACACATAATGACAAACTTGATTTCCATTATATGCGGCAAATTCCTTCACTATAAATTTATTGTTTTCGATCCTAAAGCCTTGAACATCAATCACTAAACTCATATTTGTAAATTTTGAAATTGCTCAACTAGATGCTTTTTATACCAGTCAATATCAGCTTTGAGTTTAGTCAAGTTAAGTTTTCTCTAGTCTATGAAGAAAACACATCGTGGACTGAAATAAACTATATGTGGTAGTTGACTTTTAACATAATATAAACGCATGCGCATTAAACTTGTCTAACAATTTTTGTTAAGGGATTATAATAAAATTCTTTTTCATGTATAATCAAACAGTATGCTGATACATCATTACCCACATTTTTACTGGTTTCAAATTCTATTCGAAGAACAATAGAACCACTCTGTAAAACCTCTTTTTGACGAGAACAGTCAATATGAACTATTGGAGCATTGTTTTTAAACTCTTCCGGATTAAATATAGGTTGATTACTTTGGATGTGGTAATAACTTTCTTGAAAATTGGCAAACATCTCATACAAAGTGGCAAAACGATTACTATCAAAATCTAGATTTAAATCATGATAGGGATATCGTTCGGAATTTAAAAATACACGCAAATTAGTCAAGTTACAGTGATCAAATTTGCTCATATCTTTTAAAAGTTTGCCTTTTCTAGCTTTTTGGAATGCCACCACAATATGTCGGGGTGTTTCTACTTTAGTTGTAGTCTTGACAGGCCATGCGTGCCTAGTAGCATCAGTAAGAGTGGGATATTCAATCAATTCCCAACTCCGAAATTTAATTGGTAGATCAATATTGCTGCGAATAATTTTATTTAGTCTCAGCTGTTCTTTAATGCTTGGAGTTATATGAGGTACATTCCAATAAACTTTCAATAACTCAATTTTTGGTTTCTCAGACTCGTCAGAAGCAACTACAACATCAATGTCGTCTTTGTCTCGAATTATAATCAACTCTTGTCTCATATTAATTATAATTTTCTTAAAATCCTCAAAAAAACCCATAAGTAGTTTTAAAGGAATACATATATTAAAATTACCCTTGGAATCTGTTAGAATTTTTCCGTTGTTTGGATACCACCCTCCATTATTCATAAGCTTACTTTCATTTTCGTTTATTGATAGATAATTTTTCAATGTGCTAGCTAAACCTACATTTCTGACAGCATCAATAATTACGCCATTCAACTCATATCTAATTTCTCTAAATAAAAACGCAATAGCGTTATTAATAAAATTGAGTTTTTTTGGAACAGTTTTTTGATCAGTCAACAATTTTCCTTCTATGTACAGAACTGAATTACTAGGGAGAGTATGAGCTTCAAGATCTTGAATTGGAATTCTTATTTCATCGTTATAATTAAGATTAGCAGAAGAGTATGGTTGGTAAGTATGAAATTCATAATTTTCAATGGTGGTGTCGCTGAAAGGTTCACCCATAACATGTAAAACTTCCATTATACCAACACTTTGAAACCCAAAGACTTTAAAAAGTTACGATTTGCAGACGTTAGCAATGTCGTGGTTTTTACTCTACTGATAGTTTTGTGAAGACATGTGCTTTTATATGGTCGTATCCTATGAAACTGCCAAACCATTTTAAGTACTTTTTCGAAGATGTAGGCGAACAGTAATTGTTTCTTTTTGGAAATCAACTGATTCACCACTTTGATCGAGAACCCTGACGGTAATGTTGTTTATGGTTTTGATGCTTACAGGGTAATACAGTATGGTTAAAGGTTGCTCCACTATTTTATACCCACTAGGAACTTGGGGGAAAAACTGATGTATGATGTGTACTGGTTCTCCATTCAAAAACGATCCGACAGCAATGTTGCAGTCAACACATATAGTATTAACTTTCAAAATATTTATCCTTTTGGTTGATGTATGAACTTTATTCGGTTCAAGCAAAACTCGTGAAAAGCCCAAAAGATTTCCTATTGAATTATCTACTTTGAAGTTTATAGTTTCTGTGCTTTTAATTGATACAGATGATGTTCTGTTATCCGACACAATGTTGACCGTTGTACCAGCTTTTTTAAACATTTCTTTTTCAATCAATTTTGTAATATCATCTACTTCATAGGAGCCTATAGGTATTATATATTTGTATTGGCTTCTCTGGCCCCACACTAATACATTATTTGTTTGAGTTACGTTTGGAATACTATTAAATGTATCAAAATTAGCCAATCCTATTTCATACTCGGAATTTTCATCTAAGTAAATGGGTGGGTTAAAGTCACCACTTAAAATTGATGACTCCCCACTTAACGTGAAAGTATACGACATCTTAGACAGATGACTATGTAATGAGTTGCCTACTCAGTTATACTGACTATATAAAAATCTAAGACAATACTGTCCACATTGGTAACCTAATCTTTGTACAGAGTCGTAATTGAAGTGGATATCTACTTTTCCATTATTTGTAAAATAATTCACGACTTCTAATGGTGGTGGTAAATTACCATAACTATCAAAATATGTAACATTTTCACTGTTCTTTGTATATGCTGTCCAATGTGTTCCAACACCTTGCTGTGTATCCAAGTTGATAATACCCGACTCGTATTTGTTAATTTTTGTAGGTAAGGAATTACGCATGAATATACCCCGAAAATATGGAATTTGCAATAACGTTATATATTTTCCAAGTTCAATGTCTGTCATTATGTGGCGAGGTAATTTTATCGGGAGTTTCTTGAATACGGTTTTAAATAAAAACCCTGCCCCTTTTTACATATTTTTTGTTTTTTCTGCCTCATTCCATATCCTTTATAAGGTCTTAAATATAATCCTTTACCACTTTTAGCAGCTTGCTCCATTTCAAGATTATGTCGTTGTTGCTCGGCTAATTGATCTCTATTAGCTTTAGCATCGTTCACGGCTTTGGCAATACCGGCAGCACCACCACCGGCGGCAGCTAAAGCACCAATCAAAGGAATTAAAAATGGTAAAAACCCCCCAATTTTAGGAGGTTTAATAATGCGCTTCTTAGTTTTACGTTTTCGTCGGAGGCCCATTCCCAGTTTACGTTTTCCTTTCATAACTGTCGTTGTCAACCAGGCAGCTACTTTTTCACCTAATTTAGCGTCCTTCGATTTAACACGATCCCACGCTCTGTTCTCCAAAATTTTATCAGCCACGTGTCGTTCACTTAGATCGTTACTTCGAGAATATGCTATATCGTGTTGTAGTGCTGCTTCGTCTAAAGGATTTATTGGTTTATCCCCTCGAGCTAATCTTTTTGTTAACTTCGTTCCGGG
>CAJUYH010001345.1:25166-40061 GCA_910591685.1 Galerucella tenella | reverse complement strand
AGAATAACTTAATTATTCTAGAAGGGGAAGGGTGAATCAAATTATTATATTCCCTTCCCCTTCTGGAATATCTTTTGAGGGCAAGGCAAATGCCTCCAGTTATTTGTAATCCACATTAAGTTATTCTAGAAGGGGAAGGGTGAATCCAATTATTATATTTTTTTCCTCTTCTTGAAAAGTTTGATGTGCATTACAATGCATTCATCCCTCTCATCCAATACTTTCTAAAATGAAATCCGAATGCAATAATTAATAATTATTTTAAAAATATCATGATTCTCACGTAATCGTTTACAGCTGGCAACCATGTCACACATTACGCTAGAGCTTCTATGTCATTTGTCATTTGATTTAATTGTTTTCATACACATTTGTAGCCTGTCAAATATATATTTATAAAAGTGGTAATTTAAACAATATTTTGAAGAAACTCACTGAAATGTTGTTATTATTAGCGAGAAAACATGTTGTTCATCACTTTCCCGTTCAGTGTGATACGTTTAAACGGTTGTTTGTATAAAATATTTAGTCCAAAAGTGATGGTTCAAGTGGCGAAAAAAAATCTTTTATTGGATTTTTCTCTGTAAATTGTGTATAACCCGCAAATTTTTCGACAGATAATCCTCAAAATAGGTGAGTACTATCGATTTTTCGCAAAATCACTAAGAAATTCGTGTGTCCCAATAGTTCACCGGACCCAGTTCCTGTTAAATAACCACTGTGAATGTTAAATTCCTCCAAAAAACCATAAGTGGAAACTGAACTGAAAATTTTCCCAAGCCGACACCCAAGCTATATCGAAGCCACTTCTACGAGGACTTCAAGGCCCAGAACGGTCTAAAACATAGAAAATAAGTAATTATCCAATCTTCAAAAAGTAGTAGAAGATAAAAGTTATTTCATAAACTATAAATTTAATCATCAAACTTACGTGTGTGTGAACAAATCCAAAATTTGATATTTTTATTTCTCTCCGCTACGATCTTAACAGCGTACACGAGCGTTTAAGTATTTTGTCTATGGTTTTAACGGTATTTGTAAAAAGAGTTGCATAATTTCATGTATTTATTAGATATAAAATCTGATTATATCGTATAAATGTTTTTGAGTGAAAGATCATTTAAAAGTGTTTTAAATCAAGAATAACGCAAGGTCCAGCAGTGGAACTGAAAAATTGGCAGGATACAAATTGTCCTAGCACTTCAAATGATGAGGTATCGTATAATATACATTTCAATAAATACTCAAAAAAATATAATTTTTTGTAATTTAATATTTATTAGAATTACCACAAACATACATGTTGACAATTTTGCTATGAGTCAAATAGTCTGTTATACTAAACATATTTATTACAGGCTGAATATTTTGATTTTGAACAAGATTATGATGTTCCAATCATACCAAGTGCAGTAACACCGAAGAGACCTGAGAATAAAACACCGGTATGATTTAATAAAAACAATAATAATTATAATTTTATAACCAATGTAAGTCTGTTTATCTTATTGATAATTTTTCATTGTTTCAGACTTCGAAGAAAAAAAACATTTTCAATTTCTCTGAAGAATCTTTCAAAGACATGAGAAAATTCAGGTTTTTAGAGAATGAAAGGTTGCAAAGGGAGCATGAATTACGAGTTTCACAGATGTCTGAACAACACGAACAGTTGATGAAAAATCTTAAGTTACAAGAAGAGATTTTAAAGAAAAAAATGGAAACAATAAATAATGTCAACAATTAAAACAGACTTTGATTTAAGTAAATACCTCAAAAGTTTTCTTCTATAAATATAGATCTGGCTGCAGCGCCGCGTAATATATTTTGATTTATAATTGGTGGTTGAGGTGGATGTTGTGCATCATAATAAAAAAAAGGGGGCTCATTCAACTCTACAGCAATATTATGTAGCACTGATAAATCAACTATATACATTTGCGTATTTTCCAAAGATGTTCTGAATCCTGTTAATAAGCATCTAAATCGATTTTTCCAGACACCAAAACACCTTTCTATGGTATTACGTGTTCTGATGTGTGCATAATTGTATCGTTCTTCTTTTCGATTAGATGAATTCAGAACTGGTGTGAACAAATATGGAGTACATGCATAGCCTGAGTCTCCTTATAACAAACCATGAAATTCTCCATCTTCAAAACGTTGTTTAATGTGCTCTCATTAAAAATACGAGAGTCATGAGTACTTCCTCGCCAATGGGCAACAATATTTCGAATTTTCAGGCTGTTATCACAAACGACCTAAAATTAGAAAAAAAATTTGTTATTATTGCTATAAAAACTATAATGCAACCAACCTGAACATTCAAGGAACTATACCCTTTTCGATTTATATAATATTGTCCATTTGGACCAGCTATTTTAGGTATTCCAATATGTGTGCAGTCTATCGCTCCAATAACTTTCTTGAAACCTGCTATATTTTCAAATCTCTGAATTATATTCACCTCTTCCTGTAAGTAGGCATTTTTATATAATCGAAACACTTATCTAATATTGCTCTTGCAACACGACGGCACACATTTGTGATAGACTGCTGCGTTTAGCCATGGATATCTGCAGCATCATCTTGTATCTGAAATACAAGTAAAATGAAAAACACTTGCTACAACAATTTGTTTCATCGAATATTTTGTTATGAAAATGTTTATTGTTAAAGGCAACCATCTCTATACTTACTGGATTGCGCCCCCAATATCTTAAAGCTATCAATATTTGCATAGTGCTAGATAAGCCACCACCTCGTTTGTCCATATTAAGGGAATCACCTATGATTTGTTCTATAAACCTAACACCATCTTCAGAAAAACGATATTTTAATCTATATTCTTCGTCACCATAAAGAGTAAATGGATCTTCCCTCTCCTTAAACGTTTTATTGTTCCGTCTATTTTTCATATCAATTATTTAATACCCTCCTTCAACAGCCTCTACAGCTCTCAAAAACATTTTTCTCGCGTGTTGAACAATCCGTATTAGAAATAAACGTCAGTTTCTTTTAGGTTATAACACAGTTAAACAAGGGTAGGGGTCAGTATAACTTTGGGTCACTACTTATACCGTACTTGTCCTATCGTACTTATACTGGGTATAACATATTCTCAAGTTATACCGAGTTTATTGGTAGTCATTTTTCTTATTCTTGATTTATTCTCAGTATAATATTTTATACCAGGTTTATTTGTAGGACTGTAGGAGTTTTTCTTCGAATAAGTTTTGCAAAACTATTTCACAGTTAGATAGTCTCTATTATTCAAGGGCAAGGACACAGGACCGGCCTGAATTACAGAATAAATAAAACAAATGGAAGGATTTTTTTTTTATGTAAATCAATTGAAAAAACCAAGTGACTATTAGATCAATGAACCCAGCCCTGAGGTATAGAGTTAGAGGTATGATCTCACTAATTAGGTATGAAATTTAAATAATCTGAAATGCATATCAATACTATAAATTGAAAATTCATATTAATACCAAACCAGAGAATTTCCTACTGGAAATGCCCAATAATTATAGTTTTACCGTCCTTTTAACGTAGGAACAATAACTATGAAATTACCAGCTATTGTGTTATGTTACACCAAACACTACGAAGTCAACCGAACTTTTCGCGACTTTTCTAGGAAACCCGTACAATTACCCATAATGACGTGAATTAAATTATCAAAAAGAAGATGCAATGCTTCCTTTTCAATCCGATTACTAGCGGAACATTGAATATCGGGAACAGCCAAATGGAATACATACGCAATATACCGAAAAAGTTTATGTTTGGGAAGGAATTGTTGGAAATCCTATCGTAGGTCACTTTGTGATGAATGATGCCAACTTGAATGGAGATCAATATTCAGAACTGCTTCAAATTAATATCGTGCCAATTTTGACAAACTAATATAACCAAATCAATGTCCAGTAGTGCTTGAATCAAATTCTTCCAAATCCGTGGATGGGGGGGGGGGGGGGGGTTGCGGAGCACGATCTCCTGAAGTATTGTATACAAAACGAAGTCCCTCAACTTGGATGACTTAAGAAAACGAATCACGCTTGCGATTAGATCGGTCACGCCTGATCGTGATATTATATCTGAGGATGCTGAAAATGGAAAACTGCTCAATTTTTTCGAGAAGTATGTAAGTTTGAGAATGCCCGATTTCTCGTGAGATATAAGAAAGGAACTTGCACTGTAGAAAGTATCAGAATAAACACCTAAACACCTTCAGAAAAATGTCATCAGAGACTGCAGGTTATCTAAAGCTTCCAAATTCTCAATTATATACGGGCCACAGCTTCCGACGTTTCGTCGCCACAATGCTTGCAGATCCCGGAGAAGGAATAACAAATATTAAGCATGTTGGGGATTGGAAAGCTTCTAGCGTTGCAGAAGGTTGTGTAGAAAGCTCACTAAGTTTCCCAAAGGGCATATCGAATAAAATATTGAGATTCAGTGACGTTATCGTTGGCCCCTCCACTAGTCAGCAGCTGACGCCATTAAAGCCTTCCAAAATTACCTTTTCCAGCCAAGTTCTCATCGCTACGGCTGCAACAAATCTGACATTGGAAAACATTTTAGTCACTGCAATTAGGTAATTTACAGAATGCTACAAATTGCACGTTCAATAATATTAATAATAATCAATCATTTGATATGTATTTAATAATACATTTTTCTTCATGTTAACTTTTGGGTTTTTCCGCATGCTAGTAAAGAAAATGGTGTACCTTACATGTGCGGAAAAGTATCACTATACCAAAAATATGGCAGAAAGTATTGTTAGGCAGCCCAAGGTCGGAAAATTCATAACGCCACGATTTTTGAAGATTTCCACCATCTGTCAGTGAATGTCAAAGTTTTTGGTTATATTTTACTTTCCATTGGTTCATTCGTCCTGAGATGCTAAAGCTTATTTTCTGCCATTGTGACACAATTATACTATTCCATGATATTCTTGATTTTTCTAGTCGTACCGATCAAATGCTATTTAATGATTTTACCGGACAAAGGGATTCCTCGATATTTCGCGTCATCTACGTGACAATTGTGTTGAACAGCAGATAAACAAATATTGCCGTTACAGCCTGACGTTGTCAAGGAAATGGCAAATCACAGATCACCAACATACTAATATTTTCATCAACACATATTCTTACCGCTTTGAAAATAGTTGTCATTGTCAAAAATGAAGTTTCTAAATGCCATCAGATGAAATTTTGTATGTAATACGAATCATAAGCATTATTATGGCACACATCGTGCTATCGAACTTGGCTACGCCTCGCCCAATTACATTTACTACTTGTACTATACTGATCGTTTTATGATGCTTGTTACATAAATAACTATTATGTAACAAGAAAAAATTAATTAATAGCAATCTCCTTTTTTTCTGTTCACGATCAGAAGCCAAAATTAATCTCCCTCTGCTGACTCATGTTCCTTGTTTGTTGGTTTTTAGCTATAGTTGCAGATCCATCACCACCCTTGGAGATTGGAAATCTTCTAGCGTTGCAGAAGGTTGTGTGGAAAGCTCACTAAGTTTTCCAAAGGGCATATCGAATGAAATATTGAGATTCAGTGACGCTGTCGTTGGCCCCTCCACTGGTCAGCAGCTGACGCCATTAAAGCCTTCCAGAATTACCTCTTCCAGCCAAGTTCTTATCGCCACGGCTGCAACAAATCTGACATTGGAAAACATTTTAGTCTCTGCAATTAGTTTACAGAATGCTTGTTGGTTTTTATCTATAGATGCAGATCCAGCACCACCCTGTGAGTCCATTGGTGCTATCAGTAACGTTGCATACAAAAACGGTTTGCCTGGCACTCACATAGCATCACTAATAATAATTGTATATGGGATAAGCCATTCACCTTGTTTAAGGATCCCACCTTGAGGCTTCAAATTATTTATTGGAATTCAATCTTCTGAATTTTAAGGGACATTTGAAAAGGAAAAAAAGGTGGTTGGGAAGGTCAGCAGACAGCTAAAATGGGGATCCGTGAGTTTGCCAGATCATCAGTATACCGGTATCGCGATGTACATATACCACCAGTATACCCATCGTGGTACTATGTAATAAGTAATTGTTTTATCACTGCTAAGTGGGACGCGAAAATTATTATACCTTGCTATAACGAGATAGGACAATCAAGTCGGCGAGCAAAAAATTGAATGTTTTGGTGCCAACGAATTGTGCGACATGACTTAAAGGTAGACAGTCCCTTAGCACCAACTTTAAAATTATAAAACAATCAATAATTACAAACAATGGAGATTTCTGACATTGTTTATCCCTGTTTATCCCTTACCATCAATAACAGGACTGAAACTTGAAAATTCCAGCATCAAGTCACTCTTCACGTTCAACTTATTTCCATACTTATCTTTCAAATAAACCTAAGTAGGATGTAGTTGATATGCCTATCAAGCAATACAGTGCAAATTTACCAATCGCTGGATAGTCTTTTCGGACATTTATCCAAAAAAATCGAGTGTGGTTTTCAAACACGATTTTAGAGCTTGATCACATGACAACTTAATGAAAGAGTTTTCACTTGGAGGCAAATTAATTTTTGGTAGGTTACTTTGATTATTAAAGGGATTTCTTATTCATTATTTTTCATAATAAAATTCAGGGAAGTAGTTTCTAAAGAAATATGGGAAGACTTAGTTACCGTGATTTATCATTCCTTATGGATAGATAATGAAAACAACTCAACAAAAGACAAGTAATTGAATAAAATGATAATAATAATATTCTTTGTTAAAATCGGATATTTTTTTGTCTAACATTTTGCAGTGACGGGTAGATCGAGTATGTCTCTGATCATAGTTAGGTATACTTGCCGTAATAGTACGGTGTTATTAACCTAAAAAAAGGCCTAACATTGACATCCAAAGTAAAAGTTTTATTCCAACTCCAAATTGTTCTATATAACCCCCTTATTGTTTGGTAAAAAGTTACACCATTTTGAGGGTCGGGTTTGGGGGGGAGGGGGAGAAAAAGTAGGAAATTTAGTAGTTTTTTTAGTTGTTTGGAAATTGGTTGAAAACTAAGCTGTTTAGCACAAAGAGTGTTATATACAAAAATATTCTACATGAAATTTTAAACTAAAAATGTCCTATGCATATTCCCTGTAAAATTTACGGTTCATGAGTTGCAGACGGTGTAAAAATAAAAATGATATAATTTTTAAGGTTTTTTTTTCCAAATAAAGCTATATAGAAATAAGTGGATGATTTAATTAAAGAGTAATAATATACCACAGTATTATAGTCAAAAAGAGGCTAAGAGGCACCATAGAAGGTTGAAAAAGTTAAAATAATTGTTAGTAGAAACGTGGTAGTACAAGCAGGCCAACCAATGGCGGTGAAAAACTTCTGGTCTTCAACAACCCCAAAGCCGACCCCAGTGCAGTGGCTGATGCAGGAAATTACTTCCTACTTGCAATGTTTGGAGCCAAGAACACTGAAGATCTAGATTGTCTCCGCTACCAGTCCTACTTGAAAACGATTGCAAAGCAGCCTATACATGCATTACTGAAGTTGGATGCACTACCCCCCACTTCAGGAGCGTCCAGACAGCATTCATTTAGGACATACCACCAGGTACAACAGTGGCTGAATGAAGATAAGGATCCACTCGAGTGGGGTTGGAAGAAGATTGGCGACCACCTGACACCAATTACAACAGCACGTCCTGCAGCCCCCCAGGAATTACTGTCCCTTATAATGTGTACTTGCAAAGATGAATGCGTTCGTAATTGTGAATGCAGAAGGAGTGGTCTAAACTGCACTAGCATATGCAGCAATTGCTCAGGCCAAGCATGTGATAACATGGACAATAATAACATCTTAGACGACGAGCTAGAGGAGGAGGATAATGTGCTGGAGGATGAGTGAAGTTAATAAAGACATTGAACATTCCAAATTTGAAAGATATTTATGCTTAAGAAGTGAATTTATGTTGCAATGTTCGTAGAAAGTTCAGGGTGGGTTTCTCCGTACCACAGGTTTATATGGCCTAGGCCTGTGGAAGCCTCTTTTCCCTTAAAAAGAGTGCCCCTTGATAAGGTGGTGAGGTTGTCGTTCCTTCAAGGGCTTATCACTAACATACCACCGGCCACTGAAATAGCAACATTCTTTTACGAAGCTTATTTTTTTTTTAAATTATCAAAATTACGAAAAAGTTAACATTTACACCGTCTGTAACTCTTGAACCGTACAACTTAGAGTGATTATGAAAAGGACCATTCTTATTTAAAATTTAACGTAGAACATTTTTGTATATAACAATGTTTAGGATAAACCACTTAGTTTTTGAAATATTTACGAAAAACTAAAAAAACTAGTGATTTTTCAAATCCCCCCCCCCCTCGCCCCCAAACCCGACGCTCAAAATGGTGTAACTTTTTACCATAGAATAAGGGGACTATGTAAAGCAATTTGGTGTTGGAGAAAAACTTTTACTTTGGATGTTGAGGTTTAGGTCTAATTACACCGTACTATAATAGATATTGTGCGAACTTCAATTTGTCGGCTCTTTGTTCGACTGTAATTCGATACGATACCGTCATGGTCCGCAATATAACTTAAAGGGGATATACGATTAGATAGCTGCATTAAAAATATTACGTCCACTTCACCTGCCTTGTTTCTAGGACTCGATCTAAAAAAACATCAACCAATATAATATTCCTTATTCGATTTTGACGATTTTCTTGGTGCTCCTTCGAAGTTCATAGTGCAATACCAATGAAATTGCAATGATACGTTGGATCTATACTTAGAACAAAGCAAAAAGAAATTGGTATCGGGTAATAGACAAAGAAGTTTTACCCGACCAAATGAAAAAATATTAGACGCTCCGAATTAAGAAACTCCACCCTTTTTGGAAGTCTGTTTATCAACACTAAGTGTTATTCTGTATGCTATAACGATATCCGAACAACTAAGCTTAATATAGTATAACGGCACCGTCCCCTAAAGCTTTTAACCAATAATAGTTAGGACACGCCCTGTACATCGTACATTTTTATTCCTTTCCATTTAAATTCATTGTGGAATTCAAATCACGTGTATACTTTCCTAAAGCAAATAATTACATGAAGTACATGCCTACCTGTTTAACTTTTAAATTAAAGCTCTCGAAATTGTAACTATTACTTAGATACTTACCTTTGAAAGTATACCCTTTAATGTATTTTAACAAAACTCTTTAAATTTACACAACAATTTAATTCGCAGTTTGTCATGAAATTGAACAAATTAAGTGAACGTTTTTTTTTTGTTCTCATGTCTGTTCAGTATCTGATGACAAACAAACTTGAGACGTTGACGTGTTCAATTATACAATTAAAATTTCGTTCCAAGAACCGTAAAAATAAACTGTCCTTGCATAATGAATGTTTTCGGAGCAAAATATTTGTGTATTTTTCCAAATAGTTTTTTCGAAGTTGGAACATTACAAAAAAAATTGGGGTTTGCAAAAGGAATGTACAAATAAATTATTGTATTTTCCAAATTCTAAAAGTTGTCAATTATTGCCCGTGAACTTAACTGTTTATCAATGTAGGCATAAGTCAAAACGAATTATGTTGGAGCAAAGTTTAATAATTTGTGAATGGTGGCCTATCTTTAATATGTCATTGAACGTCGATCCAGTGTGGATGGTCGCCCGAAATTGTCGATCCACAATGTGGACGCAGCTTACAATAGAGGGCATTGTCGATCGACACCATTCGACATAAAGTGGACGCGGCTTTAGGATATCAGCGCTGATATATGTGGAAGAATCTGCAGCTACCACCAACGGCGTTACAATTCTCACTAAATTAGAAATTTTAGTACTGGTGGGACTCCCTATGTGGCAGCACCCTCGCGCCTTCAGAGATCCCCTTACCCTGGTGTAGAGCCGTGCCCCAAATATTCACATACTCAATTTTCAAAAAGTAGATAGTTTTATGAGAAACACTCTGTATTTTATCATTATATCTAATCCAGATTTTATTCTCGTTGGATGCGCATTAGCATTTCCTATAACTAAAACTGTACCTTGCTAAGTAATTTACAGATCTATTATAGTTATAACACTGAAAACAGTCTAAAACTATTGAAAACACGATGCGATATTATTTCATCAAACAATGATTCATTTCACGTAATTACAGTCCGAAACGGTGAACGGAGTTCGGAATCAGTCAAAAACCATTAATTCCACCCCAAAAGTACACAAGATGACCAAATAATGCACAAAACCTCAGTAAATGTCTATGAAGTTTTGGTTAAACAAGGTTCAAGCGAGCCACCAAAAATTGAAAATGATAGCTCACTGACATATTAGTGAGGCGTCTTAACTTTTACATTCTTCTATATTCCAATCTTAATAAAAATGGCTTATTTGGGTTATAATAATAGAGATCTGTTATCGATCATTTTTCTTCTTAGGCTTCTTACCTTTGGTGTAAACAACCAAAAATACATTTTAATGTCATTATTTATTTTTGACAGTACTTACCTATGAAACAAATAAATAATATGTTTAGATATTTTGAGATATGGATGAGCTCTTGAAGTTGAATATTTTTAGTTTTTGGATATTGAGAAAAACAAATACAACTTATACAGTAGACGGAAAAGCTTTGTAAGACATTATAATTGCTCTGTACAAAGGCGTATCATTAGTTGTGCTAGTGTCAAATGTGAAAGAGAATGAAAACCTGGATTTAATAGGATAATAAAATTCAGGGTGCTTCGTTTGAAATTATTGACTTTTTGAAAATAGAAAATGTGAATTTTTGGGGAACGAATCTACTCTGTACTCTGTACTGTACTGTACTCATACTCTGTATGAATTATCGCATTCAACGTTTTATTTCATGCATGACGAGTGCTCTTGTGATTTCAGCCTAGAATGGTAATAAATAAGCAAGATAGAGTTATTAAGAGAAATTTCAAAACCGTTAAATATTCCGAAAGCCCTTAAATTTACATCCAAAGTATATTGATAGTTTCTCATGCAAAATTTTAATGTAATTTTTAAAATTGAAAAATTCTATTCTACCTTCTATTTAGAATAACAATGCCGACATCTATTTCCGGATGTTAAAAATATTTTGATTAAATAGAACTTATTGGAATACTTATGTATAAAAATTTTCAAATTTCAAATAGCATTAAATAACGAATGGAAAATTGAGGTAACCGACCACGAAGAAGAGCCAGGACAAATCCTATTGCAGTTACTTTTTTGCGTACGAGTGGTCAGTACTTTGTTATTAACAAATAAGTTACAAAATAGCCACTAACACCTGGAACACATTTTTTATATATTTTGGGCAAAAATTGAACACTTTTCAACTCTTGCCATTTTTGGAAAAATGATTCCTACGGGTGATTTGAAGTCGGAATATCACTCAAAATCGGACTTTTTAGTCGATCTAACCAGAAAAAATAAGGTTTTTGTGGACATACGATATTGTCAATAAATTAATCAGATAAAAAGATGCAACTATCAAGAATATTGCATTAGATAAAATAACTCCAGCAGAATGCTATGCGAGTGAAAAGTCTCCATCGAGATTTGGAGATGTGTAATCAATCCAACACAATGTGACTGCAAATTGAATAATAGATAATTGATATATTGTGTTCCAATTATTTCTAAGGAAATCCACCAATTGGAAAATTACAAAAATTCATTTTTTCATGCAGAGGAAAGTCATCTTGCAGTGATGAGTATAGATATTCTTTCTTGTTTCAAGGCTTTAAATGATGCGATCTATGCTGTTGCAGCATGTCAGGATGCAGAAATACTCGTATACGATATAACAGAGAAAGATAATGTATGTAAGCTTTCTATTCGTAAAATAATAATGATAAAATATTACAAAAAAAGTATGTTCACTCTGCATTCCGCCTAAGAAAACATAGGAATTTTTTTGGAGCAAAAAGGTCAAAATGTCAATCAAAGTTTTTCAGAGAATCTTTAGTAATTATTAGCAAGCAGTTTAAAAAATATAAAACAGTTTGAAAGTGTTCGGATCTCAACACGCGGCAAATCAGTTAGAAACTCTATTTCAGATAAGACGCTTGATTAACCGACAGATGCAGAAACAGAGGGTAAATTGGTATAAATTACAACTTCTTAATCATAAATTATCATATACTTTGTAAAAAAAGTTTTGCTAGGATGAATAAATAAACCTATCATAAAAATACATGTCTCAACGAGTGATTTCAGATCCGCCAAGTTCAAAATGCTTTGGTAGAAGGTGAGAAATTATTTTTGAAAATCACGATTCTGAGTGCTTTTTTATCAATAAATTAACCGTAGCATTCCAAAAAAAATTGACAAGAGTTGAAAAGTGTTTATTTTCCCCCAAAATATATAAGAGATGTGTTCCTGGTATAATTACTTGTTAGCTTCTTGTTATTTTCCAATTCATTTGTTAATAACAAATTACTGACTACTCGAATGTGAAAAAGTCGCTGAGGTTTTTTTGGTTGCACCCACCGCAATAGGTTTGACTCTGACATCTCTTCGTGTTCGATAACCTCGATTTTTTATGCGTTGTTCAACCACCTTTAAGTGTTGCCAGTTTGAAAAAAAAATCAATTAATTTTGATAATGGTAGCTGAAACGCTTCTTCAACGTAAAAATGGCGGCATAAAAAAGGTGTGGTTCGATTTTCCAAAAATTAACAAAATGAATAAGGGAAGTACATACGAAAGATATTCAACTGGCAATTCAGAAGCCGGTCCTGTCGCAAACTATGAATGCGACTTTTCTAGAAAGTTTCTCGAAGCGTACCAAGGCCAATGGTTTAACTCGAATGTTCCCGAATTATGAAGTATACGCAAAGGCGGTATATTCAAGAATTTTCTAGAGATTCGAAAAGGAGTATATATACGCCGAGTTTCGAGTGAATGGAGAGTTGTTCAGTATACAGTGAACCAGTAAACAGTTGTTCAGTATACAGCGAATCGGTAAACAGTTTCAGTATACAGTGAGTGAACAGAAAGTGAATATAAATAGTGTTGAAGATAAATTAGGACAATTATTATACCAAGTGTAAATAAATTAGTAGACATTAAGTAGTGTGTATATGAATTAAGTTTATTATAGTGTGTAAGTGTTTCTTTGATAAATCAATAGTAAATTAGCCATAGTGAGTGTATAATTTTACCCCACGGTAAAAATAGTTTAAATAAATAAGAAAAACATTACATTGGTGTCAGGTGTGGGGTAATATAAATAAACCACAATATTTTTGAATTCTTTATTTCAACGTTTCGGTAGCGTTCCAGCTACCGTTGTCAAGAAAAAATAAGTAAAAATTAATTTTTATCCCTAACTGACACAACAGAAAAAATTTGACAACTAGACAATCAAAAATTATTTTGAAGTTTAAGACTGCAAAATTTTGTTATCAAATTTTTATTAAGGTCCATTCATAGTAGATCATATCTGTGGCAAAATGTGAAATGAAATATTTCATTTTATGACATTCCAACGATATGATAGTCTACTAGAAATGGAATCCAGTGAAGTGCACGTTCCAGGAACGGTTTTTATTGGGATAGCGCGTTTTTTTCGCTTATATTGGAAATGTTGTTAATAAAACGCGTTTCTTGATAGTTTTTTTGTGTATGAATATTTAAGTTTTTGAAATATGTATACTCAGTTTTGTGATTTTGTGTATTGAAATGTGTATCGATTAACAACTATTCAAATTATAAATCATAAGAAAACCTGGATAAAAACTTATGATGCTATCCTGATAACGCAGGTAATTGATTATTGGAAATTTCTCTTTCTAACATTGGTAACCAAATTTGACTACATTCGGCTGAAATACTAGCTACACATTTATCTGCATTTAGTTGTATTAAAGCACTTTCTTTGATTTTCCGTCTTTTATTATTGGGTTCTTTTAATATTATTTTTGATGAATCCCATTGAATTTGCTGACCCTCTTCCCAAGCATGTTTGCAAATAGATGACTATCTTTGAATTTGATAACAAAATTTTGCAGTCTTAAACTTCAAAATAATTTTTGATTGTCTAGTTGTCAAATTTTTTCTGTTGTGTCAGTTAGGGATAGAAATTAATTTTTACTAATTTTTTCTTGACAACGGTAGCTGGAACGCTACCGAAACGTTGGAATAAAGAATTCAAAAATATTGTGGTTTAATTTCCCAAGAAATTAAAAAAAGAATGAATAATATACCACAAGGAACATACAGAAGATAATATAAATAAATAATTACGTAAAAATGGCTAAGAGACTATGTGAACTGAAAGTGACGGAACTAAAAGCAGAATTAGAAAATCGCGAGTTGGAAACGTCCGGGAAGAAGAGTGAATTAGTCGAAAGACTGAAAATAGCACTGGAAAGTGAAAACTTGGATCCAGAAACATTCTTATTCAATGACGCGTCCTCCACCCTAATTTCGTCAATTTCTGCTAATATGGACGAGAAGATTTCTAACATGAAGAATGATATTTCTGCTAACATTTCCTCCATGGACGAGAAGATTTCTACTATGAAGGACGATATTTCTGCTAATATGGACGAGAACATTTCTACCATAAAGAATGATATTCCTGATATGAAGAACGATATTTCGGCCGATATTTTGTCAATGAAAAAGGACATTGCCGCTGAAGTCGAAAATAAAATTTCCCCTCTAAAATCAAATATCGAGAAAATGGAGAATAAAATTACAACAATGGAAGAGGAAATCCAGGAGTTGAAGAGGAAAATGGCAGACTCAAGAGCACAAGACATGCCAGCAGAAAAAAAGAAAATCGAGCAAATAAAACCCTGCAAGCCAGAAACACTTCCCAAGATAGAAGATATTGGCAGTTTTGCTCGAGT
>CAJUYH010001345.1:0-15166 GCA_910591685.1 Galerucella tenella | reverse complement strand
CCTAATATGTTTGTTCATATATTTCTTTATCTATTTTCACATCAGTTAAGTGATACGACACTGGAGTATTCATTTAAAAACATTATTCGTAATTTTCCACAGCAACAGCATTTTAGACTGCGTGACTCCAGTAAACTCTACCTACTCCACAATTATTTATCAGTCAGTAAAATATTTATATATTTTATCTAATCGCACAGTGTGCACATTTTGTATATTTTTCCTTATTAACTGCTGTTTAATAGCAGCTTATAAGATACGTAATAAAACAATCTAGTTTTTCGAAGATAATTTTATTTATATTGCTCACCAATATTTTTTTCTTAAAAATTGACCTAATATTCTTAGTCTAATTTATACAAGAGTCCTATTATGTTGCAAAGATTTGTCGATTTAATGACAATACTACACCACATGGAAGAAAATAACATATATATTATAACCTTGATTGTTACGCTAAAGTTCTGGCGTAATCTCATAGACTACTTAATTCAAAGTCAAAAACATAGAAATATGCAAATAAAGCTAATATTGTATTCAGTATGGATAGTTACTATAAACATTATGAAACTAGGTAATGTAGGAATGGACTCAATTGAAACATAACATAAAAGGATACTTTTTATTATATTTATTTGAGAACAGCCTGTGTTCATCTGTTTTCAAGACGTAAAGGTGGCATTTTCAGAACAGCGCACGGAAACTTTTTCCCGGTCTCCGATTTTTTTGCGTGCGCTGGAAATAAACTAGAAAAATATATCATCTCATACAGTTTTAACTTTTTTTAGGTATTTCCATTCCATGGAAAGTTGATACTCATGTTCTTATCTCGACCTGGATTTTGCTGGTAACAAAACAGCACTGGCTCGTGCCGCTAGCTCTTATTATGTTCATAGGAATATCTGGATTTTCTTTTGAGTACATTTTTTAAAACAAACATGAGTTAAACTGACAGAAAATGAAACAATGCCGACAATAATCATATCGTCGCTATGGCAATGTTAATCAAAAGTTTGTTACTATTACGATGTACTATGAATAAAATGTTTTAAATTTACTTCTTATCCTTTTTGCGTTGTTTTCAGATGAGTATAATAAAAAGTATCGTTCATTACAGGTCCAGAAATGGATTTTAATGTGCGCGCCTGAGGCGAAGCCAAAAACGGTAAGTCATGCAAGCTCTAACCATCAGTGCCGTCGGCTGCGAATAATCGGTCTATATTATCTTGATGATATTATCTTGACAATTTCTCTCACATGTCTGGATTGAACAGAATACCTCACAGGAATTGCATTCAGCTTATTCATGTACTGCATAACATGTTGTAGCACCTTATTATTTTCAAGCAAATTCCAGATTGGTGATGAATTTGCACCTTCGCCAAGATCACTCGCTACAGATCTAATTTGATTGATGAGATTTTTGTTTTTATGTTTTCGGGAAATCTATGAAGAACATGCCCAGACCTGAAAGAACTATTGTGTCTCTTACTTCTACTTAGTTCCTGAGAAAAGTCTAAGAGACTAGCAGCTCTTTTAGACTCATTTCCTGTAGGATTTTAGGTCTGCAGGCTTTAGTCTAGGAAAACTATTTTATCCCGAGGTTTCCTTGGTGTTGTGTCCTAGGATTCTGAAATGCCGTGCAGTTCACAAGTATATGGATGGAGGTTTATTCTTAAATTCCATAGAATCTACATTTATGTTCTTCCGCTATTTTGAGCTATCCCATCAGAATAGGAGGTTGAATCTCTCAGTGCAGTCCTACTTTGACCTAGGCATTCATTTGATCTTATCAGGTTGTAGTCACCCAGAAGTATTTTTGATTGTCTAAGCTTCACTAGATCTTCCCAATAGTCAGATTTTTTTGGCATTGACTATTTCTTCAATATTACATTGTAGCTGAAACCGCAAAAGAGTTCCAAACCCCAAACGGTTGTTTCAGTTTCCCTCTGCTAGTTCATCTGCTATATCATTTCCTTCTATTCCACTTTGTCCTGGAATCCACAGTAAGGTTACTATATTGTTCTTGCCTAGTTCATTGAGTTTGCCTAGGCATTCCCGTATCATTTTGAAGCAGATGACACAAGAACTTAGTGCTTTAATGGCTGCTTGACTAGTTTGCCTCCTATACAATTTATCTTTATTGAACTGGGCACACTTTACTATGGCGTGAATTTTCGCTTCTGGTTTTTCTCAAGCTTTCTACACTGCTATTATGGTACCCTCTATTGCTTTTGATCCGTCTCTGTACCATTGAATGGCATTTTTTCCAAGTCTGGTAATGGTATTTGGATCTCATTGAAAAGTTATGCTTTCTCATCATACCATCCTGTGACATGTCCCAGGCTTTCTAATCTACATCAAGGCTAAGTATTTTTGGGCTACAACCCCAATTGCTCCCTACCAGATTCTTCCACACCATTGAAACCATTTTTGCTTCGTAGATAATCTCCTTTTCGTATTTGTTCAGTGTCTAGATACTCGACTTCTTGTCTCCATTCAACCCAGCTCCCATCAAAATAATTGATTTTGGGTTTGATGTTGAGTTCCTAGAGTTTTTAGTCTGTCTGACTATCTGAGAGTACAAGAATCTTTTGGCCTCTATATTCAATTGCAAACACGTGTCAATAGCGTAGATTTCTAGCAGGTATACAGATGCAAACTTGCCCAACGACGCGTGGATATTGCACCATGGACTCCAGCTCCTCTGCCTGTGTCAGTCTTGGATCTGTCTGTGCACCACACCAACCTTCCTTCCTTGCATGTTTCCAACCCATTCCAGTTTAGCTGGATATGTCATGGTTGGTTGAATTTTACGGCATGTTGAATTCGTTATAGTATTTTTTATGCCAGTCGTTTTTATGCAATATTTTTTTATGATGTGAAGCACATTTTCGCTAATCATTTCGCACCCTGTATATAGAGTTCAAGCTGTTCACGAAATTTAAATGAATCTCACTTAAAATGGAGAATAATCTAAAGAAATTCCAGTCGATAGAGACGCCTCAAAAGATCTGATCGATCTTAAAAGGATTGGTAGAAGAAAATCACAAAACTGCAAAAAGATCTCGATACCATCGTGTTTTAATTAAAATAAAACTGGAACTGGAACAGTCCATTGAAAAATAATTGTTAATCTATTCTAATCAATCGAAGGCTGCCACCAGTCGGAATATGAAGCCAAGTTTAAGTTTGATATTATAAATATTGGCTTAAAGTCGCAAATAAAATCGTTTTTGCGTCTTGGGATAGTTAAGGTCAGATTTTCATAGATATGTTATTTCTTATGCCTTGCATATAGTATTGCGGTTATCACAAAGGTTGTGGAATCTGCTATTACTACAATTAATATCCAATATATTCATTTTTTAGGTAATGCGCGAAGAGTGGGAATCGCCGAGCTGTAGGAGTCATAAAGATTTGACCTTGAAGATCTCTAGAAGATAATTTGGTGTTTTTTGGGGAAACATTTGGTGTGTCAAAATAAAGGTTCATGACGATTGTCCATAATCAACTGCGAAAGCATTAACACGTGATCATCGCCTTTGCCGACTTTTTCCAGGTCTAAAGAATAAGTCAACGAAACGAACACGTAGTTGAACTGAATTATCGGAGATAATAGATTCATAACTATTGAAACACTGGATTCAACTATATAGAAACAACTACTTCTCAGGCTATATAACCCGATAGTCTCCTACATCGCACGTTAATTCGTTCACAACGCAATTATAGAATACATTCATTGTATCTCTTGTATATCAGGTATTTTTATCATTAATACACTGACTAATTCCTCTTAGGATATTTTGTCCTCGAGGACAGACGAATGCAATTTTTATTAAACCAACACAATTTATTCACGTAAAATAGAAAAGATATAAAATTCCAGTTACGTGTAACAGCTATTACTTATTCGGATAAATTACGACAGCCGCCTGCGGCTTCTTCGTGTTCCTCTATGGCTATTAAATAATATACCATTTTACGTTACTATTACGGAAATGACTTTAACTATCTATATTTAATACCAAATAATAAAATATTTATTCAATAATTAAATTCAATAAGCGGGGGATATATTATTTTCTATCGATGATATATTACACACTTACAGAGTTTTAGGAAATAAGTGTCAGAATATCGTCACATAATACATGTTTCATAAGTACGGAGTTTAACAGCTTTAATTGGAAATGTTTTCTCTCCATATTCTGGGACAAATTCATACTGACAATGATTAGAGATACTGGAGGGAGAAAATTGACTTCGATAGCTCAAAAATGATTTGGTAGGATGCGGCGGAAAATCGAAAAGAAACATACAAACATTCAATTGGACACAAAATAACTAGATACAAACGAACAAATTTATCAGCCACATTCTGGTTATTGATGTAATCATTGCGTACAGAAAAGTACGACTTCAGATTCATGCACAATCTCCAAAAATGGAGATAAATATTCCTTTTAATTACCCCAATTTCAGAATTTAATCGTTGATCCATTACAAAAATAAGTAACTGTAAAATAATAAAAACTTGAGATATCAACAAGTAATATTAATAATGCAATTCGTGAATTGTGATGAAGTTTGCAATAAAGGTGTTTTATTTTCCTGAGGTCAAGGTCAACATAATCACGCCACATACACATCAATTTCAAGGTCTAGGCTGATATTCTACTTTCCAATTATAAAGTAATATTCAGAACTTTCGCAGGGAGTGAGGAGTTTGCTATATGTAATCTTCAAATGTGGTTGTCAAAAAAGTAGTATTTAGCATCCGGAAGTATTATGGTTCCAGTTTACCAGCGTATATGTTTTTGAAAAACAAGAAGACGTATGCTACCGCAGGAGAAATGAACACTTTCTGTGTCCTATGGGTAGGTGGAGATAGTGCTTCATTGGGGCTAAGGAAGAATAGAAAATACACTCTTTCGAAGGCTTGTAAAAAAATATAAGTATATCATAACAATATGGAGCTTAGGACCACAAATATTGAGGATCAAAAACCAATATATAAACATAGAAAGTAATGTGACAAATAATAATGAATTCAACCCTCGTTGCTGATTGTTTAAGCTCGGGCATGGCTCCCACAAAATAGGCTGGGACATGGCCAGGGCCCGGGCATGGACCACTATCTGTTTGTGCTCATCAGTAGACGTAGGAGAAGTAGGCGCAGTAGATAAAACTATTGTGAATACTGTGAATTCGAGGAAAATAAAAATACGGTTAAACGGCATGACACTTTGCTCGAAACTCCAGTTCCATATGGAGTGGACTTAGAGCTTGGGCGGACCCAAAATCTCCACTTTCGACGTTTTGGAATCAACTTATCAACTATAGGTAATTTTATCTGCAAATGCCACTCCTCTGTCATCTTCGACTAATTTTTCACAGAGCTCGTCTCACGTACATACTACAACTTCCATAAAGACGTGGTATAGTGTAACTATTGTTAATGTGATGACCCATATTTTTAATCCCTTTGAAGGAAAAAGCCGCCCAATGACGAACATACATTTTTTTATAAATTCGAATATTGTGAAATAATGCTTTTCAAATGTAATTTAAATTAATATAGTGGATTAAAATTAAGCTGCATAAAATTTGTAATACAATTCAAGCTCATCACATTGACATTAGTTACACTATACCATGCATCCTTTGCTGATCAGCTTTGCCGATTGGTGAAGCCGATCGGCATAGTGCGAGTGAGCCTTTACAAAAAAAGGGAGGTCGTCATGAACGATCTGGGGACTAGTGACCACTTTTGGGTTCGCCCAAGCTCGTGTCAACATCTGCTTGTTGCCCTTGTTGGTGTCATATTCACTACTCCAAATTGAGTTTTTGAGGAAGGGTATGGAATATTATTGCTGGACTTGAACTTGATCTTTTTACCTGGACCGTTTAGGTGTGTTAATAAAAGTAGGCTGCAAATAATGATAATTTTTAATGTTCAGCTAAACTGAGAATCTAGAATGGGAACGTTTTCAAGAAGTAAATCCGATGATTGTTGTAAAATGAATTGGTATTACGCAGAGGGATGTTTCTACCATTCTTATTTCATTTTTATTTTGTTTATTGCCTTAGGCACGAAAATTTGAAAGCGAAGTATATAATCAAATGCACGAGTGAAGGCACCAAGTTAATTTATGCATCCAGTCATTTATACCTCCAATAAACTACGTCTAATAGAGTAATAACAAAAGATGAAATAAAACAGCAGGAGGAATATCAGGGATACCCTCTTCACGCTAAGGTGCCCGTTATAGCGACAGGCAACAGATAGGAGGGACAATAATAACAAAGCGAGAGGCAATAGGTACCACATTTTTATTTTTGGAGGTTAAAATTGAAATTTAGATCGCTTTGAGAATTTCACAATTTGGTTTTGATTGCGATATTTCTACACGCTAAGTAAAATAGAGAGGAGACGTTTAGCGGCAGGGACACGCACTCATAAAGGAGAACTATTGAGACTATTGCGATGACATCAACTTTTATTGTAATCACCTATCTCTGTGCTTGAAATATTCATTCTGAAGAGTTTAACTTTAATGGCCGCAAGATCAGTGAGAGACAACATTGTGTTGATTTTCCTGATGGGATGGCTTCGTTTAGAGAAATATAGTTTAGGAAGCGAAGGGTATATTTTGTAGTAGGAATTATTACTGTTATTACAAAATGAAGATCACTATCTCCATGCTCCAGTTTTCCTGTGAGACTTTTTTTCTTATTGGAATTAGATCCTATTCAAGCAATAGGTCCTGTTTTGTCCCTGAATTAGTTGACTGTCTTTTTAATTTATCGGCAGTTTTGTTCTCTGGTATATTCGAATGAACCTCCACCCTCATGAATGTGGCAAATTTCACTAAATTGTGTAACTGAGCTTATACGTTGATAATATCTACAATAATTGAATTGGAACAGAGATGTTCAATATAATTTTGTAGGCATGATAGTACATATTTAGTCCGATAATATAACGTATTCTTGTAAGTTTATACAATTTTCAGAGATCCCTCTTTGAGCCTTTCACCATTATAAATACAAAGCGATTGGCGGATAGGTTAAACAATCAAGATTTTTTGGTATTGGGAATGTGAACCTAACAGCGCACTCCTAGTTTGGATTTAGAGCCGTTACACATGGAACTGATGGTCAGTCCTGATGATCAGTTGGATTAGTACGCGAAGCTAAACTGATGCCTCTCACAAGCTACGTATGACACAGTTTTAAAAATGTATTTGAAGCGTATGGAAGAAAGCGTGGTTGCCGCGAGCCACGAGCAAGACGACTTATTGATTGTGCCTTTGGTCTTTCAGCCAACAAATGGCGTATTTACCACTGATCCCTCAATGTTTCTCTTTGCCTTTGCAATAAAGTTATTGAAGCATGTTGTGTTTTGCCCAATTTTGTATGTTCAAGAGATGAGTATCCATTTCAACACACCTTGTCAGTGTCACGATCTTCGTAATTTTCATCTGAAGTATACCAGATACATCTATTTTCTTCAATAGGACTTGGACATGTGAAATGTCGTATTATATATAATGGCCCCCGTGGATGATCAGGACTGACTATCAGACCAATGTGTAACGGCTCTTAAATCCGTCAGTGAATATTTTATAGGAAGATTACCTCATTTGGAGTTTTTCTCTCACAATAAGGCTGCACAGGAGATGCACTAGAGGCTTAAGTATTGTAGTTTGTATTGAAAAAGGGTATACCATTATCTGCCTCACAGTACACGGAAATGTTAGCGGTAGCCTATACTGGGAATCGCCTATTTTTCCACCATTTATTTGTTAGATTTTGCACCGATAGTGAAAAAGTTTCACGTAATAAAGAGTTTTTGTTGTTTGCTTAACATTTGATCACAAATTTTTCTGCTAGGTATACTCGTCTAAGGTGTGGAAGCGGTACATTTTATTCAGCAAAAAGAGTGGCAGCTTCCAACACCAATCGCAGCGCTATATATTGTAATGTATTTGTAAATTGTAATTTGTAATCAAATCAAAATCAAAAAGATTTAGTATCAGATAGTAACTTCCGTATTCTAAAATAGATCTTTCAAATGCTCTATAAAATTGAAAATTTATTTTTGGATCTGCTCCCCGTTTTCCAATTCTATAACCAAAATTATTGCGAATTTTTTCGAATGGATTTCTTTGGATTCTGTTCTAAAAACGAACTATTGCCAATAATTCTCTAGAAATGGACACTTTTTAGGATTAAACTTGAACATCCCAATACATCCACTGAACACGCTTCATAACAAGAGTAGAACCGGTATATAACATTACATTTTATTGAAAATGCAATAATATGTACGGTCAGGGGGGGTAAGTGCGGAGTAAAATTTATAAAAGTTAACTTTCTCAAAGTCGTATTTTTTCATGTTATGTGGGAATAAGTTATACTTCCTATGACGATATAATGAGCGTGTTCGCAGTACATTTCTAAAGGAAAAAACCCGAAAAATTGATATATCGAGAAATTTGAGGGAATTTTGAAAAAAATCAACAGTGGTACGCTATTGCCCCATTAAATGGGGCAAGTGCATAAACTGATATAAATACGTATATGCGATTGTATTAGTTTACTTTGGGGGCAAGACCGCAATCTTTATATCTTTAAAAACAAAACGGTTAAAAATTTTGTTTAATTCATTTTATTGAAAAAGTTACCTACCTACAGCGTTTTAAATGTTTTTTCAATACAAAACAAATTTTAAAACAACGAAAAACAAGTCGGTCAGCGCCACCCTTTGTCAAGTAGCTTAGTATACTTAGTATAGGTGGAATATCCTTATTATAGATTCCCTCTATTTAATAGGCTAAGATATTTTCAGGCTTATAACGCACTTGCCCCAAAAATTCTCTTGTCCCACCTGACCCTATAATAAAATTTAGTACTCTCCATTCGTAATTGTTGCAGATTGGGTGCATCCACATTCCTTTCTTTGCTTCATGTCACTTTTGTAATACAATAGCTAATAATTCCTCAATCAGGAGAGATATTTTTTGGCTACAAATTTTGAGGAATAGTGGATAATTTTATTCAAAAAGAATTTATTAATACCAACTGTGAATTGTGATTTTCAACAGATTGAAGAATGTGAACAAGACTCAACCAAACCGAGATCACCATTATAGTGTGCACTGACCCTAATAAGTTAAACTGATTTTTCATTGATGAAGGTATTCTAGTATTAAGTATTTCCTGTATTGATTTGTCGGTATATTTAGATACATCAAACAAAAAAGTTTTTCTACGACTGCTATGGAAAATAGTTCTTTTCCCTCAATTCACGAAACTACAAAGTGTTACTTTGCCTAAGCCGTGGGAAAGATTTTTTTCCACGCCACATATTATATTTATATGGAGAATCAAATAAAATCGACAAAAACTTAGTATGCTACTGTCATCTTCAAATACCTACTTAGCTGTCACAAAACTGTCAGATTATATTGGAAGTTATTAAATTCGAAAAGGTAGTTTCAAATAACAGAGAATTTAATGAAAAGAAATGACGTTCCGGGTTTGGTCATACAAAATTGTACATATTTCACCATCAACTATAATTTTGAATAAAACTATTTAACAGTTTAGAGATGGGGTACTTTTAGTGTTATTTTTGTTTTACTAGCCATAGTTACTTTACTTGTATTCTTTAAATTTGTGCAGTTGTAGAAAAAGTATAGTGTCCAAAATGTGGGGAAGGCACTTTTCCCACTTGTTGCACAATATACTATTGTGATAAGAGATACGTTGACGCTTAAGGTCTCACAAAGGTTCTCTGTCCCCTAACTCATTTGTTAGAAAACATTCGAATAATGCATCTTCGAAAGTCTGTTGTCATCACGTAATCTTATCAATATTTTTGAATGTACTTGCACAAGGAAATAGGATCATCCAAACACCAAGGCCATCGCACCTAAGGTTATCAGTTTTTTTGTTATCTAAAAAATGTCGTATAAAACACACCTTGACGGTCCAGGAAAAAAGATCAATCTGCTTAGAAGTGAATACCTATACTATACTCAACATTTCTCTGTAAAACGAGTCGTTTCTTTTCGAGGTTACATTATAAAGGTATTTGAGAAAGTTTTATTGCCATGCTAGTTTTATCCCTTACATTATTTTGAATTAAGAGGTAGGTATGGAATAAAATAGAAACTGTAAAATTCAGATATTTATTCAAAAAAATGTGTTTCATTTTGTATAACCCACTCTGTGCGAACTCAAGAAAATGAAATATTAGCTATGAATGCCATGATTTAAATTGAAGCCAACAACCGGTAAAATATATTTCTGGAAAAGTTTTGCGCATAACATAGAATGTATTCTGTTATTTCCTCCTAAGTAATTCTCGAAACTTTCATCACAATTCTGGCATGTATCAAATTGAAAATTAGAAAGGTAATTGAATCAAATGGTACAAAAAATGGTTATTCTGGGTTAGCTTTTTAAGAGATCTGAGTAAAATCGAAATACGCTGGTCACGCTAATTATGGAATAAAACATTTTTGCTCATAGAGAAGGAATAATTTTTCTGAGAATTACACAGTGAACAATCTTAATTACGAGGACTAGCAACTGAATATTTTTTTGAATGAAAAAGGATGTCACCACTGCAGTTTAAAAAAAAAACTTTTTTCCATATTCATAGTATACTATTTTTGGGTGAAACTTTGGACCTTCTGGTTGTAATTTATATAAGTAAGTACTACTCTTTAAGCTCCAGTATATTACCCAACTACTTGAAAGTAATTTGATAAGTCAGTTGGTGAATCCCTTCTTGTCCAATTATCTATTCAAAACTCACCAATAAATAGTTTGTCTCAAAGTATATCGTCTCCGCTTTCGTCGGCAATCATAAAATGTATGGACCAATTTTAATAAATCATATGGACAATAGCTGCTGTAGAAGAGATCGCCAGTGGCGTACTTTTAAAAATTATTTTAAAAAGGATCAAATTCACAAATATATATCTTTTTGTATTTTTATCATACATTCTTTGTTTTTCATTTAATATATTTTTTCTTTTCCCTCTCAAATGAGAGATTCCTTAATACTAATAAACTATAACCATGCCCGCACTTGCCTTGTCTCTCGACTGTTGGGTATTATTACAGGTAAAATTACCCTAAGAAGGTGGTAAATTGTAGTTTTTAGATTATTGCCGTCAAAGTGAAGACGATATACTTTGAGACAAACTATATATTCAAATGTGTTTTTAATGAAGATGTTTTTTTATAACATAATAAACATTTCAATAGGCGAAAAAACAATTACGGTAAACTTGGGAATATAATAAAACTGTTACTTAAATATTAAATTTCAAATGATTTCACACGTTTAACATCTGCGGATGCATCCTCAATAGAACAACATATGATACGACACGAAATTATCATAAAGTTCCAATATAAATTTTTTGCTGATAACAGCGCAATTGTATCAAGGACAAACAAAGGTTACCTTGTGTTATCTTTTATTGTGGTTGCAAATGTACATACTATATTTAGTTCAGGCTATGAGCAGAGATGATTTTATTTTTCATTTAAATGCTTGTGAAATAGAGAAAATAAATAACAATATTCAAATTTGGATGAACTATTTCCATACACGTGGTATTTAATCTAAATAATGATGTATAATTAAAAAAATATGTATGAAAAAATCTTTCTGCACACTTCATTCACGGGGAAGCCAGAAAGGCAACCAGGCAAACATTTTTCGATTTAATTGAAAATTATTAAACATAGTTGTAAGTGGGGTTACATCACATTGATTTTAATAATATAGCGATCCTAGATGTTGAAAATAATTATTGCCAACATGAATTTTTAGAAATGTACCACATTAGTAATAGGTACCAAGAACCCAATGAACAAAAACTCTGACGATTAATCACTCAGTAGAGCTTACACATATTTAATACATTACAAAAATGTCATATCAGATAATGAAGGAGATAGATCTTTTGATTTTGAGTTTGGAAATAGCAAATAGTGATAGATTTGTTGTTTTTCGATAAGATGAACATAAATTCCATAGTTAGAAAATTTTACAAATAAGCGAAAACATCTTAGATTAAATTAGATTAGAATTGAAGTGGCTCTTTGTCCTATCCCACTGCGACCTTTGCAGATCTATTGTGGTCTTCCCCATATTTAGAGCTCAATATCTAGCTTTATTCTTTTTATTAAACTTAATTAATTAAACTTGAACTTAAACTTAAACTTAGCCTGCATATCGCCTCCTTTACGTAGCTCTCTGCCCTCGGTTTTGCTTCTCCGAGTAAGTGAAGCCGCACCCTTGCTAGGCCTTCGCACTCACAGAGTATTCGCTCCGCGGTTTCATCTCATTCCTGACCGAACCTGCATAGGCTTCCCGACTTTGACATAGTAGGTCGTGTGACAGTTTTGTCGAAGGGCTTTTAAGGAATAATTTTGCGTGTCTTTGTCCTGGCGTTTCATACCACCAGCGCAACGCCTGGTTGTTTATCCATTTGTGGATGCTCTCTTTACTTAGGAATTTTGCATTTTGCCAAGTGCTGCTTGGCTGTCGGAGTAGATGACGATTCTTTGGTTATTCCCCTCCTGTCTCATCAACTCTTCTGCACAGCATCGCACCGCCAGTACCTCTGCCTGAAAGACAGTAGCATGTGTCCCTAGGCTTAAAGAGATCGCTTGTACCCCATATATTCCGGCTCCTACTCCGGAGTCTGTTTTCGAGCCATCAAAACTATATTGTGGGGCAATATGATCCGTTGGCATTCCCAGTATTGGATCTGCCTTTATTTCTTCATCTAGCTCTTTGTAGACCTTACCGTGTTCTTGGCTTATCGGAGAAGGTTCCTGTAATAATCTGTGACTAACAGATCTTGCATTTCCTTGAATGAGGATATGCAGTGGTGGTAGGTTTACTATTACCTCCAGGGCCGCAGTCGAAGTCGTTTTCATGGCCCCTGTGATACTTAAGCAGGCCTGCCTTTGAATACCACTTAGCTGCCTCTGCGCCTCTGGCCTCTGGCCTTCTGTGTGGTTTTTTAAATGTGGGAGTTCCATGTGAGCTTTTGGTCAAATATCACCCCTAGGTATTTAACTTCTTTCGCAAATGAAATTTCCACTCCGTTAATTTGCGGCTTTTGTAGACCTTGCAAAAACAGCTTAGTGGGGATGCAAATGATTTCCATCCAGTCGGGTCTCAATGTGAGAGGTTGAAGTCCATTACAATTGTTCGTACTATTTTTTGATGAATATTTTCTTTATAAAGCTACAAAAATGAATCAGACATGAGTGGAAATCCTTTGAATCACTACGGGACTTCTCTTGTTTTCGTCTCAATAAAAAAATGCTGGAAAGGATTGTTAGTTTGGTAATGACGTTAGAGGTTTTGGAGTGTTGTTTGACTACTGATTTATTTCGTCATCACATCAATAAATTTGAATGGCAGGTGGCGGCTGTCAACAATGTAGCATTTACTTTGTATAATTTTTTAGAATTTGCAACAAAAATAACAGTTTCACTCATAATAGATATTAATGGTGATTTTTCAACACCCCTCGTAAACAAATCATGTTTCAAGACCTTCAGTCGGAATACCACAAGTTGGTATTTTGAAAACCGGAATGTCAGCTTTTACAATTATTACTGATTAAAATTAGAACCTTACTTCAAAATAAAAGAGATTTAAAAATTAGTTATAATAATAAATTCATACCACTAATAGATATTGGAGAATAATATAGTATATTACGTATTAAGAACGGTAAGGGTTGTTTACCGGTCCTCAGCAACATCCGTCGGTGCCTATAGCCCAGGAAGTAGTTGTTGCTTCTTAGTTCCATTTGTGTCTGTTTGTATCTCCATCACTAATCATTTGTAGAATGATTATTTTGTGTGCATTTCTGTTGAATGAACCATTCTTCTGATATTATTACGTACAGTTCACGAAATTCAAACGACAATTTTATTCCATATCAGTAAAAAGGAAAGCAGGAATGGTTTTTGCTCACTTCCCCAATATCAAGTATTTAATGGAAAACAGGAATTGAGTGTAATGTAGCAAATTTGTGAAATGATATAATTTTCTTTTTTTAATGTTAATTTTTGTAATAAATCTGAAAACATTCACTTAAAACAACAGTATTCCGAAACAGTTGAAGATAGGTATGGGGACATTGTTCATTAATTATGTCTAGAATCCTCTGAAGGATATAAAACATAGATAAAATACAAGGGGCTGAATTTGAAATAAGAGGCCACTGTCACATGACACACCCTATATGATTTTTTTTAATCGGATTTAAAAATACAAATCGACGTGTAAAAGCGTTTTTCCCTAACATGCCCTCATTTATTCGCTATCGAATTTATTCCTTTTGGCTGTTTCGCACTGTATAGTATTATTGCTTTGAATTTTTTCGCCAAAGACATATTTGGAACTTCCAGTAATCCAAAATCACTACGTTAATATCAAACGCCTATAAATACAAATGACTATTGATTGACTTTGTTTGTTTACTTGTTACTTGGAGAACTTATTATTGATATTGATATCTCCAAAGCTCAGGATTTCGAGAAGGAAAGATAAAAAGTACGATAAAAATCGTGTAAATATAGAATACGATATCACAACAACTTGTTATTCAAGAGTAACTGAGTTATAGCGTTGATTGATACTTATCACTTATCAATCAACGGTTATACTACTACTACTACTAAATGTGCAGGCGAGCCTTGTCCTGGACAACTCAAGCCAAGGTTCCGACACTAAGGCCACTGGCGGGCCCATTGTTCCAATCCTGCTACCTAGTCATCCATGAAGCCGAGCCCTTCAATAAAGGCCGCAACCTTTTTCAGTGGATGCCTGCTTGTGTCTCCAGGAGCCATGACAGTGACTCCGAAGATTCGCCTGCGTAATACAGCCCAGTGTGGACACTCTAAGAGAACATGAACTGACGTTTCATCAGTCATGCCGCAACCCCTACATAGGGAACTTTCCTCTACACCTAGATTGTAAGGGTGCTTCCTCATACAGCAGTGCCCTGTTAGGAGTCCTGCTATCTTCCTTAGCCTACTCCTTGGTAGTTCAATGGCTGCCCTGGCGTGTCCATCAGTCCATCCCTTCAGTAGAAGTTTGGAT
>CAJUYH010001344.1:17340-43633 GCA_910591685.1 Galerucella tenella | reverse complement strand
TACGTTACGGCTTACGTCTTACGTTACGGCTTACGTCTTACGTTACGTCTTACGGCTTACGTTACGTTACATTTTTTATTACAAATGTGAAAGTGGTCTGGGTATAGTCATAGCGTCAATTGTGTGTTCTTTTTTACTGAGATCTCAGCTCACTTCAGTTAAAGTGATCTGCGATAAAGTGATGTGAGTAAGCACCAAAAAGAACGACCTACTCAATTGAAACGCGAGATCTGCCGTCACATGCGTACATAAAACATATAAACATAACCTATCTGGAATCTAGATCTCCAATAACCACGCTTGATTCATCCCCTCCACTTTATTTCCGACTCAAGTCCAACTGATACCCCCTTACAACACATTCAGCATCGGTGAAGGGGGAGGGAAAATTCGAAGTGAGAGAGTGAATAAAAAAGAACGCGCACATTACCGATGTGAGCTGAGATTAACTGAGATCTCAGTCAAAAAGAACACACCTAATGTAAAGGTCCAAGTCTGGTGTATTAAAAAAATTTACTTACGGGAAAAATTTGAACGCCTTCACTGTAAAATTGTTTTTCGTAAAAGCCTCCTTTATATCCTCTTCGTTAACCGTAGCTGGAATGTTGCTCAAATGTAATGTCGACGAAGGCGGGTAGATATTTTGATAGTTCTTCGATCCCGGTTTCTTGAACCTGTGCAACGGACTCTGGCTATAGTCTTTGGTTAGGCCGGCATCGGGTTGACCTTCTTTGGGCATTTGTACGCTCTGGTGTTTGCTCAACATCACCCTTATATTTTTACCGAACACCTTTAATTTGTCCATGTGAGTTATGGCTAGAGAAAAAAAATAATAAATATAATAATAATTTGAATAATCGTAGACAAAAATAAAAAGGAGGATGTTGTACACTCACCCAAATGTGCTTGGTGTGGCTCGGCAAGTTGAACTAGTGCCGAATCTTTTTTGTTGTACAAAATTTTCACCCTTTGCACATCGCCGTATACACCTAAAATTGAAATTAAAATTATTTATGCGTTAAAAAAAAAATAAAAAAATTAAGAAGTTAAAAAAACATTACCGCAAACAAACAAACAAAAAATACAGTGAAAATTCGAAAACACATAACATGCAGAAAACGAACTTTTACACACTACAAAAAAAAAATAAAATAAACAGAAAGAAAATTAATAAATTTTTTGAAAATATAAAATTTTTTAAATCTAAGCAGTAAGCTTTCGAAACAAAAGAAATAAAACGCATTTAACGATCTAAATAAATAAATTAATTAAAAAACAATCAAATAGTTATAAAAAGTAAATGAACCAATAAGAGAGTCACTAAATATACAAAATTAGAACAAGAGACGAAAAATTTAGCGACTCCCCTTTATTGGACCCAACTCTGTTATTTTAAAAAGTTGAAAATTTAAAAATAAAATTAGTTAAAAGAACAGAGTTTCAAAAATAATCTTGTCTAGATAGATACATTAAAAAATATTTTTGTTACAGATAAGCAGAAGAAGTTCAAATGAAAATGGATAAGTGAAAGTTGAAGAAATGCAATAAAAAAATTTTGAAATGTAAAATTATTTAATTATTGAATAAATATATATTTTTTTTTCCTACAAGTTGTGTTATTTATTTATTTATTAAAATGTATCTATCTATAACTAGAAGAGATATAATTAAGTGGGAAAACATACCAAATAGTGTAAAGAGAGCGTCAGGCGTGACCATCTACAATAGAGAAAGATGACAGTAGGATGTAACGTGGCACAAAGAGGTAGGCGTTTATGCCACCGGAGGGGCAGCAAATGTAAAAAAAAAGAAAAAAACAGCATTAGATTTTTTTTTTTTAGTTTTTGGTATCAAGTATTTAAAAAACCTTAATTTTAACTGTCGAAAACATATATCGGTTTATAAGGCTCTTTGTTTTCAAGTCTAACAATAAAAAAAAATCTTTTTTCTCTTATTTTTTTGGGAATCAAACCACAATAATTTTTTTTATTTTTTATTTCGACGTTTCGGTAGCGTTCCAGCTACAGATTAACTAGTAATTCAAAAATTTTTTCGTCCCTATCTGACACTACGGAAAAATTTTAAAAATTTGACTAGACAAAAAAAAATATTAAAAAAAATGAAAAAAATTAAAAATTATTGTCGTTTGATTCCCAAAAAAATATGAGAAAAAAGAATAAGTAATGCCACAAGGAACGTTTTCAAAAAAAATTAAAATTATTTCAAAAAAATACAAGAGCCTTATAAACGTTATACAACAAGTATTGTTTATAGAAAAAGAAAGTAGATTAATAGAGCATGAAAAGGTTTTTTAATGATTAGATGATAAAAATACTATTTACAATTTTACCCCCCCAAAAAAAATTTTTTCTTCGTAATTTCAATGAAAAAAAAAATAAAAATTTTAAACCCCACAAAAAAAATACTGTTAACAACGAACACTACAAACGAGAAAAAAAAAACAATCCGACCTTCACCAAACTATGAAAAAAATTTCAAAATTTTCCCAAAAATCGATATTTTAAAAAAATTGTGCAGTGCTTTCAACACACAAAAAACAATAAAAATTAACAAAATCCGGACTATACGATGGATGGCTATACAATCAAAAACACTGCACAACAAATTTTTGAACCCCCCCCCAAAAAAAAAATAAGAAAAAAATAATTTTTCACTGACCTCTTCGTTAAGATTACTGACCAGCAGTACGGTAGCCATAGCGAGTCCTGGAGTAGTTAAGCCCCTCAAACCAGGTGCTGTTTGTCCCAAGGCGAAGTTACCCAGTCCCGGTATTCCACCGGCGACGGTACCGGGATACGGAGCCGCCAACGGTGACGCCAAACCGTGCATAAACGGACTGTTCAATACTCCCGGCGTTCCAGACAAAATCGAATCTAAATTATAATAAACTAGTTTACGTAAAGAAAAAAAAATTTGGTTAACGAAAAATAAAAAAAAATAAACTCACCTGCTAATCTTTCTCGAGCCAACCGAGGCTGTGTGGCCAACAACAAAATATCGGCGCCCAATCCACCGGCCAAGCCGCCGGTCAATGCTAGTTGATCACCTCCGTCGCCGGTGGGTAGGTTGGGGTTGGTGTAATCGCGAGATTTGTCGTTGTTGTATTTCACGTTCAACGACGACATCTTGGAATAATCGATGCGCAACGTACAACAACTGTTGTAGATGTTTTGACCGTCCAATGCTTGTTTGGCGGATTGGGCCGATTGAGTGTCCGGGTATTGGATCAGAGCTTGAAAGGAATCTGAAAAAAAATTTTGGTATTCGCGTGATTTGAAAAAAAAACACAAAAATATTGTGTCACTTACTATTTTTGGTGAACGTTACGATTTTCAAAACTTTCCCGAATCGTTGGAATATCTGGAAGAAAATTTGATCAGAAAATTTGTAAAAACGAAAAAAAAAAATAGAGTCGAGTCGAATTCACACAAAAATCGAAGGGAGGGCGTCCATTAATTACGTGAGGTGTTATAGGGGGGAGGGGGGATTTTTGGTGAACGTAACGATTTTCAAAACTTTCCCGAATCCTTGGAATATGTGGAAGAAAATTTGATCAGAAAATTTGTAAAAACGAAAAAAAAAGAGTCGAATTAAATTCACACAAAAAACGAGGGGGGTTCATTAATTACGCGAGGTGTTTTGGGGGGGAGGAGGGGAGGGTATCAAGCTAAATATTTCCAAATCTCAATAAGGGGGGAGGGGGGATTTTTGGCGAACGTAACGATTTTCAAAACTTTCCCAAATTGTTGGAATATGTGGAAGAAAATTTGATCAGAAAATTGGCAAAAACGAAAAAAAACTCAAATTCACTCAGAAATCGAGGGGGGCGTTCATTAATTACGTGATAGGTTCTAGGGGGGGAAGGGATCAAGCTAAATATTTCCAAATCTCACAAGGGGGGGGGGGGTCTTGGCGTAATTATTTTTCTCGCAGATAACGATGTAAAATTGCGTAGTATTTTTTTCTCAACAAACCAACACCTGTAGAGTCCAAATAGAAGTTTTGAAGAAACTCGCGTGAGATTAGGAAAGGGAGTTGAGGAAAATCTTACAATATTTCATCAAGGAGGAGGGGGGGGGTCGAAAAATTCTTAAAAACGCTACACGTAATTAATGCACGCCCCCAAGCAAAAAAACGCTAATGATTGAATAATTTGTTCGGTCTTCGATGTATCTGGCGCCGATTTTCAAATTTAATTAATTTTATGGAAAAACAAAATATATGTTAAATTGAAATTTCGCCAAAATACATAATAAATAATCGAAAATATCATCAGGCTCTAGTGTAGAAGTGTCTCTAAGGAATGCCCAACACACTTTCGTAAGCACCGAGAGAAAATTACGCAATCCACACAGACTCTTATTACCCCAAAAGTAACTGGCATGGGAGAGACGAATTGAAAGCTCAGAACACAAAAAAATTGATAAAATTACATTGAAATTGGAGTGGCTCTTTCTCCTATCACACTGCGACCTTTTGTAGTACTTCCTATACCGCCTTCGTTGCAAAGCTCTCTGCCCTCGGTTTCTCTCCTCCGAGTAAGTGAAGCCACAACATTTTTAGGCCTTCGCGCTCACAGAGTATGTGTTCCGCAGTTTCGTCTTCTTCCTGACAGAACCTACATAGGCTGTCATCTGCTAGGCCTGTTTCCTCAGCCTACAATGTCCCGTCAGCATTCCCACCATCAACCTCGTCGTTTCTCGACTTGGACAGTTTGGATGAAAGACTTTTAGAGAATAATTTACCATGCCTTTGTCCTGGGGTTTCATACCACCAGCACCAGGTCTGGTTGTTTCTCCATTTGTAGATGCTCTCCTTAGTTAGACATTCAGCAATTCCACAGGAAGGTTCTGGTCCTATCCAGATCTCCGTTGCTCCTTACTTGGCAGCTTTTTCATTGCCTTTTATTCCTTGGTGACCTGGTACCCAGGCTAGGGTAACTCTATTATGACTACCTAGTCTGTTGAGGGCCTTGCGACACTCCCACACAACAAAATAAGCTCCAGGACATTGCAACTTCAAGGATAATGAGCCAGAGAGGGCTTATCAACTCACGGATTTGTTCAAATGTAAACAATAATTGGTTACAGTTCAATGGGAGAACATTTGTACAAAATGGAGCTGTACAAAGAAAAATTTTGTTGCAAACAATGAGGTTAGGAGACAGACACATTTCAAATGAGCGAACCTAGAAAGAATGGTGTTGACGTAAAAGTTGTGTGCCACTTTGTTCTGTATTTTGAAGAACAAAACAAAACACTCAATTGAAACAAAAATTATTCATTTCCCCAGAGAAAATATGAAACTCTTAACTGGTCGTAAAATTAAGTAATCTCGCTGAAAGAAAGTTAGTGCAAATTTTATATCCCTTCATTTTTCAGTAGCATAATTATATTTTTATGTTCAAGTTAACGATAAAATTTCACATTTTCGACTTCGTACATTGTTTATAATAAACTTACCAAATGTAAAATATCTAAGCTGATCGGGTAAATCATATGTTCAATGATAACCCTGAGAACGGTGTTCGGTCCACCCTGTATGTCCTGTCCGTTCGTTACCGGTGTCGAATTTGTTGCCGGACTTCCCGAGTTATTCGTAATCGCCTGTGCTGCTTGTAGAGCTGCCTGCGCAGAAGCGTTCTGCTTAAAAAATGCCAAAAATGAATATACAAAGTTTTGACTAAAAATTAATCTTTAAAAGAGAGTTTCCAATTAACGAATCCCCCTTTTGAGAAACAGTTTCCAATTAAAATTGTATACACATCTTCAGTGACAATTTTTAATTCGCAATGAGATTTCGTTAATTGCACGGTATAAAAAAATTACGAGATATCTCTCTCTCTGCGAAAACGATTTATTCGAGAGCAAGAAATAGAAAAAAGAAACTCTTTCCTGACCTTCTTCCATTTACTGTTTAAATTATTCAATTTGCGCGTTTAATTCTGAATATATTGTGTGTAAAGCGAAAAAAGAATTAGGGAAGAGGACTTAGTGTACATCCAATCATCACCTTAAAATGTTTAATTAGGCCAGACGATAAGGGTAACAGCTACAAGTAATTAGAAATCTGGCTGATTTTTTTTTATAAGTAGGTACCTTAAAGTATGTAGATTAATATAAAAAAAAGTTTACCAGTCTATCAATTTCCCAAGTTGGAGAAAAAAATCAGGATATTTTTTTTCCGAAATTTTTAAATATTTCGCGCTGGGAGGAAGGTAGAGAAAAATAAAAAATACCACCGTGTAGGGGGAGTGTTTTGCAGCAAAAAAGGTTTCCTGCGTTTCTTTCGTCCGAGAAATGGTTTGTCCGTAAAAAATTCGGTAAAGTAAGTATGTGTTCCGCATCCGCGCGACTCTATTTTCTGAAGCGCGGCGGAGCAAAATTTTTCGATTGTCATGAAAGTTTGTTGCTTGGCAATTTTGCGAATGACATTTTTAACAAAACCACGAGCCGTCAGGCGAGTGGTTTTGGATTAAATGTCATGAGCAAAATTACCTAAAAGCAACAAACTTAAATACAAGAGAAAAATTTTACCATACAAAATTTTTTATTGAGTGGTATTCGACATGACTATTTCACGAGAGAAAAACTAAAAAATCATATGTTTAAACGTTTTATTTATTGCAAACTTCAATTATACAAAGCCAAAAAAATAACATTATGAAAAAAAAAATACTTATTTATGTAAAAAGTACAATTATTATAATTGTACGTTGTAGCATTATTTTGGGGATTGTTTTGCATCATAACCTGTGATGAATTTAAGTTAGAAGCTGAGGATTCCTTTTCTTTATTTTTAATTTCTCGAAGGTTCTCTAAAAGTTGGAAATGGTGTTCTTCATTTAATTGTAAATATGGTTTCAAAGAATGGGCAGAAGAATGTCCTGTAAGCTTAATTACTTCTTGTTCACCAACTCCTACTTTTGCTAATGCAGATATTGCAGAAGCTCTATGTGAATGATTGGTTATTTTTATTTTTTTTGTGTCTATACCAATTGATTCTGCCGATATTTTCGTCCACTTTGAAATTGTATTAATTCCCAATGGTGAATTTTTGTACCATATTCCTTTCTCCCGATTTGGATGTACTGTTAAAAATAATCTTGTTGTTAGATAAGGATTGGATTCTCTTTATTCAATAATTTTTAAAAATAAGCGAACGGGACACAAATTGTTGTTAGCATTATTTCTTACCAACCACTTACTGCCAGATAAAGCTTTTGATCCTCCTTGTGTCGTTTTGGAAAAGATTGGATTATATTCTACCCTGCCAGTAAAATTACCTGTATTATCATATTCTTTTTTAAAATAATTAATATCACAATCAGCAGCTTCATTTCCACGCCATGCTAATTCAAACGAACATAAATGAAAAAACTTTTTTTGTAACCCATCAGGATTATCTTCAGAATAGCTTTCTACCATTTCCATTAACTCTTCTTTGGTAAACGCGTTAGAGCTTCTTTTTCTGGTTTCAGGTTCAGCCTGAAGCTTTTTACGTTTTGTATCCCTGGCCAATCCAGCAAATTTATAGGTAATATCTTTAAATGGATCAATTTTGATGTTAAATTCTAGAGAAATATTTTTCCTGAAACATTTGAGCAGTCGTATTCCAAAGTGTTTTCACACTAGCTTCAGTATAATCAGTTCCATCTCTTTTTTTCATGTTAAAACCATAATCTTCAAGAATTTTTGCTATAACTATTTCCAGAGAAGCTGGAAGGTTGAAATTTTGTTTGAAACTGTTTTTGAAATAACAATATAAGATTCTCAAATAAAATTTGAATGCAGTTTAAAACGACAGTCTAGTCTGGCAGAAAAAAAGAATATCGTAAAGTGAAATTCGCTACAATGAAGGCGATCTGATGGCAAAGAGAGATGAAACGTACGAAATTGATCTAGTTTTATTTAAAGATGCGACGTAAACTAGACAAAGACGTCCTTACGGCGTCGATTCGACAACGCGTCTCAGGCGTCTAGCGAATCTTCTTATTCCGCCGAGAGAGAGAATTGTTTCACATTTTGGGTATTCGCAGGCTTTAGGGTACATATAAATTGAGGTTATGATCGAAAATGGTTCTCGTTAAATGACAATGTTGCAATATTACGACTGCCTGCATTTCTACACCTAGAAACGTGGATTAAGCTGCTACGAATGGATTAAATTGTGTTGTTTCAATTATAAATTGCTTCCTTTAGCAATTAGATGAGAAAAAATTTGATAGAATTGGATAAAATGATATAAGGATTGAGGGGTCCAGAATATTTACTTTTCGAAATACGAGGTCAAAGTTATAACTTTAACATCCCGTATTTCGGAAAGTAAATGGGCTGGACCACCCAATTTTTGATCATTTTGTCCAATTTTTCATGCAAACCTTGTAAATGTCATTTAAAAACACCCTGTATATAAATTTATCGTTTAAAATTAAAAAAACTCAATAATCTATCAATTATTTTGATAAAGTATCAAACTGTGAATGTGTTAAGAAGTTCCAGATGAAGAAAATACATTAATAAATTTCCTTTCATTGTTAAATTTCCCTTTTCGGGTAGAAAATCTCTCTCTCTCCCTTTTGCCGTTTATGGGGTTTCTTAAATTAATTTGAGATATGTCATCTTTACAAAATTATTGTTTCCATTCGTTTTCGGTAAGGGAGAAATAAATGAGGCATAAATTTTATAGCTCTGAATAAAATAAGCTGCCTTATTTTAATTTAGAGCAAAATACTCGTAAAAAAAATTAGAATTCAAGAAGGTATTTGATTAAAAAGGACAATTATTTGTGCCTCCTTGTATATTATAAATTGCCGGGTGAAAGGACGATTTTTATTTAAAGAGTTGATAAATACACAGACATATTTCATTTTGATATTAAAAAAAATAGAGTTGCTCGTCTTGGTTCCGATGAAAAATAAGATTTAATTTTACGTGGTATGGAAAAATATAGAAAATTCTTCGCGGTGTTTTATGAAGCGAAAATGGTGGTCGAAGAAACAAGGAGGGATTGCTGAGAATCTCATTAGGATTGCTAAAGGACAGTTTGGAGAAAAAGGTCATCGCAAAGAGTAGTCTTTTATGATCTACAAATTTTTTTATAAGTATATGGGAGCTTTCTTAAAAAGCTGATTAATAATTTTATTTATTACTGAGTCAAATAAATGTATGTTAAAATGTTTAATTTAAACGTTAGATAACAATGGAAATAAAATTTAAAAATTTGGAGAGCGCGCGTGTGGCGCGTTCGCCATTTTTTGAAAAATCGGATTTAAATTTCTTAAACAATTTTGACCATTTCTAGAGACGCTGGCTAGGGAAAACCACAATATGGCGAATACCTGTCGTCGAAACAGCTATGACAATATACACTGTCCGTCAAAAAAATCCAGCCCAAAAAATTTTATATTTTCAAGTGTTTGCCTCTTCAACCACTCGTTTGATTATTAAAAATTTGGCGAGCCATTTTTTTTGAAAAATCTGTACAATTACAATTATTATAACTGTACGTTGTAGCATTATTTTGGGGATTGTTTTGCATCATAACCTGTGATGAATTTAAGTTAGAAACCGAGGATTCCTTTTCTTTATTTTTATTTTCTCGAAGGTTCTCCATAAGTTGGAAATGTTGTTCTTCATTTAATTGTAAATATGGTTTCAAAGAATGGGCAGAAGAATGTCCTGTAAGCTTAATTACTTCTTGTTCACCAACTCCTTCTTTTGCTAATGCAGATATTGCAGAAGCTCTAGGTGACTGATTGGTTATTTTTATTTTTTTTGTGTCTATACCAATTGATTCTGCCGATATTTTCGTCCACTATGAAATTGTATCAATTCCCAATGGTGAATTTTTGTACCATATTCCTTTCTCCCAATTTGGATGTACTGTTAAAAATAATCTTGTTGTTGTTAGATAAGGATTTGATTCTCTTTTTTCAATAATTTTTAAAAATAAACGAGCGGGACACAAATTGTTGTTAGCATTATTTCTTACCAGCCACTTACTGCCAGATAAAGCTTTTGATCCTCCTTGTGTCGTTTTGGAAAAGATTGGATTATATTCTACCCTGCCAGTAAAATTACCTTTATTATCATATTCTTTTTTAAAGTAATTAATATCACAATTAGCAGCTTCATTTCCACGCATGCTAATTCGAACGAACATAAATGAAAAAACTTTTTTTGTAACCCATCAGGATTATCTTCAGAATAGCTTTCTACCATTTCCATTAATTCTTGTTTGGTAAACGCGTTAGAACTTCTTTTTCTGGTTTCAGGTTCAGCCTGAAGCTTTTTACGTTTTATATCCCAGCAAATTTATAGGTAATATCTTTAAATGGATCAATTTTGATGTTAAATTCTAGAAAATATTTTTCCTGAACCATTTGAGCAGTCGTATTCCAAAGTGTTTTCACACTAGCTTCAGTATAATCAGTTCCATCTCTTTTTTTCATGCTAAAACCATAATCTTCAAGAATTTTCGCTATAACTTGTTCATAAGTATCCTTTTCTAACGTATAATTACGTGCGTCCAGAAACATTCTAAACTGTTCCCACGCAGACTTTTTTGTCTTCATTGCATTTCGCGGTATACTTTGCTTAATTGTACTCTCTATTTCATTTATTGAATTATTTCCAAATCTTGTATTATTCATGTTAATAATACTTATTTAAATTTTTGAAACAGTTTTAATAATTTTTAGACAGTTAAATAAATAATTAAACAACTTAGTTTCCTTAGAAACCACTAACAAAGATTTTATATTGAATTTTATCACAGAGTGATAAAATTTTATACACATAGATTTGATATATTAAACGTCACAAAATTGCCGCGACAAGACAAAAAATTGCCAGTTCAAAACCTTCAAAATTTGTCAGTCATCAATTTACTCTAGTGAAATAGTCTTTATAAGAACAAAATTTAGAACTGTATTAAAGATAATTATACAAAATTTGGATAATACAACATCTACAGTTTAGCCCCAATTATCCATTCTTTGATAAAAGGAATTTCCAAACTTTCCAACATTAAATCCATTCTTTCGCCCACCGCCGCCGAACAACATTTCAGATACTCTTAATTGATGTTCATTTTCATATTCGAAAAACAAAAATTTTACACGCCGCTCCAAGGAAAAACAAACAAAACACAACGGTTTCCGTTAATTAGCGAAATGATGGGGTTTGGCATGAAAAGTGAATAAAATATCCCATTTCATTAGCGCTCGCTTTATACAAAACCGGCAGGCCATTTAAATTCCTTCATTTGGTCCGTTTTTTTTCGCCAGTTTCGACCACACGCTTAATTCGTTTACAAGAAGAATACAGAAAAATAAATAATAATAAATGAAACAACAATTTTTGTTTATAAATTCATCAAAATATTGTTGTAGCATACGGAATAATTAATCCTTTATTCGGGCCGGCGTTTACACTGCCCTTTGTTATGGAAATCAGGGGATTTACGCTTTGAAGGAATTTCTACGTTACACAATGCATTCGTGAGCTACTACGTATGTTGTAGCATCCTTTAAATGATTTATTCATTGATTTATTCACTTTGTTCACTTCCGAAGCTAAGGTGGACCACCCTGTATGTTTCTATTTGCAAGATAAAATTACTTTGCCGCCGCAACATTGAAAAACTGTTCTAATTTCGAGGAAAATGGGAAATTTAAGGCGGTAAAACGACAGGAAGAGAGAGGAAAATCCCTTTCGTGACAATGGAACACACCACGTAAATGATTTCCGGTTGGAGTTGTGGTTAAGAACGAGGCAAAAAGTAATAGAAAGATCGTGGAAATTATTCATAAACATTTTCTACCTTCTCCAGCTCCTTGTGCTAGTCTTCCAACTCCACTTTGCAAGATATCGAACTCCCAAGTACCAAAAATCGTTTAACAAGTTTTCCATCGAGACAAATTTCCCTCATTTCCTCTGACGACATCGTTTCGGGGGGGAAAAGTGTATCGGGAAAACTTACGTAACGCAAAATACGTCCAATTAACGTTCCCAGAAAGCTTTCCGACTTCAATATCTCCTTTTACGAGTGGTTATTTACTTAAAGAAAGTCAATTCGGGAAAACGAACGGGAAGTATCAAATTGAATAAATTTTTTTTGACTGTATATATTTCAATATTAAATAGAAACATTCATAGGCGGGCGCCACTGCTTTGATATGAAAAAAAAGATGGAAATGTTCAAAAATTTCAAAATTTACTTGTTTTGATAAATACTCGTTAACAAAAGCTTTGGAAATAATTTTTTTTTCAGCCTGGATTATCCGGGACGTAAAGGATAAGCCATTTAAATATTTACACTTAATTTTTTTGTGGATTACAAAATAATCTACGAAAAATGAAAAGTTTCAAAAGAGTTTTTACAGTAAATAACTCGAGAATCTAAAAAGGTTCGGAAAAAACAACAGAGGGGTGTCTCTATAGGGATAATTTGAAGGTAATTCATAAATCGAATCAAAAGAAAAACTGTTTGCCCAAAGAAAACGTTTTTTTTTTCGTTAATTCTCCAGCGGCACCTTTTTAAAAGTGTTTTAAAAGCGCTAAAGTATTCATTTGTCTTTTCACTTTTCAACTGAAATGTTTCCTTAAACAATGGAATCAATTTAATGGTTCAAATTAATTTTTTCTTTTACGGCAAAGATGATTTTTTTATTATTTCAAGTGTGTACTTTTCTTACAGTGGTTAAATTTAAAATTGACAGCTTTCCTCATAAAGTTTCTTTCTAAAAACACTTTACCAACAGTAAAAATGTTTCAACATTATTATGATCAATTATTGGCCCTGAAAAGTCGGTTTTTCCCTACCTGGAAAAACAAGCAATACCGAAGGAAAAGGGCCGGATACGAAATGCCTCCCGAAAAAGGGTTTCTTACCTGTCGCTAAAAGGGTCACATACGAATTGCCTCCTAAGCTCTAAATAAATTACCAGCTTCTAATCTTTGTACGAAGGTGAGACGTTGCCAAACTTTCGTCCTTTTATAGAATTTCGTTAATAACTCAATATTAACCATTATTTTTTGGTTTTAATATTTTGATTATTTTGATCAAAAACATAAAGACATGATAAGTATTTTATACATTTATTAAAACAAATCATCAGCAGAAACTTACAAAATTACATAATATTATCATCGCAGAAAATTTAAAAACACCAATTTTTAAGAAAATTACGACTCAAACAATAAAATTCAGTCTGCAGACTGAACTATTCAATTTTATATACAAATCATCAGAAGAAATTTACAAACTTACAAATTATTTTTCCTAAATTTGTATGACACTAGTTTCACAAATTCTAATTTATTTATTGTACCTTCTCTTAATTGTAATATTTTTTCATTTACAAAATTGATTTTTGCTGTACTTTCCTCAACAATTCTTTTTGGTACCGAGACAGAATTTATTTTAATATAGGTATTTATTTGAAATTGTAAAATAATCTCAATAAAATTATTTATATTTGGATGAGGGCAGTAGAAAGACGAGTTATACTTGGAATGGAAACTTTCACATGGGTTTGTGGTTCTTTCTAAAGATGAAGAGTGCTCAGCCCAGAGATGTGGCGGAAATTTCGAATTTTCCGATATATAATTATCCACAAGATAATCACAAAACTGAGTGACCCTTTCATCGACTGGTTTAATTTCGGACAAATCTATTGCAAAAAAATCGCCAACTTCTTCAGGATCTAAGAATGATAGGCCAAAAATATATGACAGAAAATGGGTAATTTCACTTGAGTCAGCACCTTTTTTCTGGTATTCTGGAGCTAAGCCCAGTGCTTGAAGCTTTCTATACCAAGCCTGACCCAAATGAAAACGACATCCACGAAGATCTGCTTCAGGGAATGCCTTACGGATACCATTATGTATAGAAATTTCAAAGTCTGAAGTTATTACTTTAGGGGATACAGGGCAATTGAGTTTAATACATTCTTCTATGATATATTTAAACACGAGATAATAAGAAGATGACTTTTTATCTTCAAGTAAACAGAAGACGAGAGGAATATAATGTCCATTTTTTAAGCCATGTATAGTGAACAATTGGGTGAAAAAGCGAGGACAGTACTCAAAAGTTCCGTCGACATACCAATTGGAAACAGTCGAAAGAAAAGAAAGATTTGAAGAACAGGATAATATAACAATGTGATTATCTTTGTCATTTTTAATTATAAAATTTTCGTTCCTATTTGTAATAATCGAAGTTGAATCGATAGCAATATGAAATTCAGATATACTTTTTATGTACAGTGCATAAGAATTAGAAAAATAAAAATAGATATATATTTACCTATTCAAATTATAATTTGGCAACATTGTGTCATTATACAAAGATTAAGCACACAAAATATTACCATAAATGATTAAGGACCCGGAGGCATTTCGATTGTACCCGGGAGGCATTTCATCTATGAAAATAGGTACCTGAAAAAACGGGAGGCATTTCGATAACACCGAGGAAAAGTATAAGTACACGTCACGTCTCGAACAAAGCTATTGAATATCTTTTGTTACGGAAACAATGCTATAGGCCTCTCTCCGTCGCGGCGCGAACAATAATTAATTTAAGTGCAAGCTACTTATATAAACGACATTTCTTGATGTCATAATTTATCAACAAAAATTTCCTTTTTACACTAAATCGTTAAATTTCAAATTAATTCCCTTCTCCTTCTTGGAAACTGTCGTAAAATATTCCTTTCCAAAGCAACCGCAACGAGATGTAGCTTGGAAAAAATATATACTGAGCTAATTCGAGTTATCGTTAGAGGAAGAAACGACACTATGGGAAGATGGTGAAATTCATTAAGAAAACATGGGTAAAGTGATAAATCTGAAGGGTTTTTTACATGAAAAAATGATTATTAGTGTTTTTATTTCATCCCAAAATGAAATGTTCAATGTGGTTAACCGAAAAACCACTAGTTAATTGAAAAAAGATGGACCCTAATTCGTGTTTAAATGTCACACAAAACCACATAATTAGTAAACGTAATTAACGCGGTATCTGCATTTGCTCGATGGGTAGTTTCGTGTGGTGAAACACCGTCAACGCCAATAATGCACGTGAAAAGTGATAATTTGTGTGTTATATACAGTGCGGCGCTAATAAGAAACGTTTACAGTGAAATGTCAGTATGTAATAGTATTAATAGTACAAGAAAATTTAATTTGAAGGTGTTTTTATTCTAAAAATTTACTGTTAGAGATTAGAGCATGAAAAAATTAAAATAAAAAAGGATGATATTAAAAATTACTTTATCTTTCGATTTTGATAGGTCGCCTTCCAGTTCCTATACTTTTCGCAAAAATTTCAAGAAAAAAAATATTTCGAAAGGCGGCTACAACATTTTTTTCTTGTCGAAATATAATTGGCAAAATGTTTTTCTCGTATATACTGAAATTATAATGGGATGTTGTGCACATCAGTATGAAATGCTTCTCCCATATTACTTGCTTGTTGTTTCCTCAAACTTTTTCCGTTAAAAATAAAATTAGTTTTGCAGGTGGAGTTGAAAGTTGAAACAGTTTAATAGCCGTCAAGAGCGTCAAAAGCTGGCAGCGTAATTATACAACTTTTTTTCGGGTAGCTGTTCAAATTATTTGAAAAAAAAATACTAAAGTTTTCTCTACAGGATCGTTTTTAATAGATTATAACAGTTTCTTACTAATCATCCTTTCCCTTGTCACACTAAATTCGTAAGCACTGCCTAAACAGCTTTACTGAGCTGGTGGTTTGCTTGTATTATTCCAAAACCCCCCTTTTTGTTCTTTAAAAACTAAGAACACCGTATAAGGTCTGAAATCACCGTATAAAGATCTACAAGAGACGACCCTTCCTTTCCATTCTAAGGCTAGCATTTAGGCTAACCAGGAATGTTTACGATTAAGAGATGCTTAATTATCCTCTTTTGAATAAATTAAACATTATGATGATGGTCTGAAGACTAGACCAAAAGTTATACCTGTCATCTAAACCAAGAGAATGTAGACCTTCTGACTTTAGTAGATAAAATCATTGAAATAGTCTCAAAAGATCATCTACAAAGGACATTCTGTATGTAAAAAAATGTGTACACCTTACTTCCTTACAACTGTCAATAATTTTTGTCGAAGAATAAACAATTTGGTTGCTCGCTTCAATGCTGTTTTGCTGCTTTGGCGCTGTATAATGAATGAGCAAGTTATATAAATACTTAATAGATATATTATAAAAGTAATTAACCATAACAAATATTATAATTTTAATTTTAATCTGATATATTATTTCGAGAATGAATGAAAAAGTAGAAATTCGTCAACCAGCGTACAGGAAACATCAACCATTTTCTCCGGGTATATTAATTTGTAATCTCACATTTTGGTAACCTCTGTGTCTTCCGATTTGATACATATGATTAGTGACCTATAGTTAAAGTTATAAGTACATAGGAGCAAAAGGGCCCCCTTTATAAAAATTTTGACGTGTTTAAATTTTTAATAAAAGTGGTGATATCGGAATTATGTGAGATGGATATTTTTCATTAAAATGCTCTGTATATGTATGATATATTTAAGGATCTGAATAAAAAACGGATTTATACCTGTCAATTTGACGTTTTAGTATCTCTACTGGCTGTTATTATAGTTTCTTTGAACCCGCGCTTTTGACTATATCAATATGATAAAAATACACTATAATAATTTTGTTTTTCGTTCAAATCGTGGATATAAACGAAACGAACGTACAGAGAAACGTTATTAGATATTAATTAGATAAAATTTTGGCGTGTGAATGTGTTAATCCGTCCATACGGCTGAAAATGCGATTCAAACGAATTGAAAAACAGAGGGAATAGATTAATTTCTAATTCGATCTGAAATATTGGCTTATATTTTTAATTGACAGTATACAGTGTGTATGGAAATTCTTCTAACAAAAGTATATTTAAAAAAAAACTGATTTAAAAACGTCATCTTCAAAAAGCGCTAGTAGAGTTTGTTCAACCATCCTTTGCCGTTAAGTCATACGTTGTCTAGCTTGCTTTCTCGTTCATGAAATGGATGAGACGGAATTATGACGGTATTATTAACGTATTTCTGTTACTTTTGACAGTTCAGTTGTCATATTTTGAAAACAACTCTCAACATAATATATGTCATTGATTATAATTTTGAGGTTAAGTGTAAAATAACATTCAACTAATATAAGACATACGTAAAACAGCAGAATACGTCACCGATTATGACGTAACGGCAAAGGATGGTTGAACAAACCATACATACATTTTTTTAATTTTTGTAAAGAAATATAATCGATTTTTGTTCCATTACACGATTTATTGTGTCGTGTAAACTGAGGTATTTCTGTTGTTACCGACACAATGTACACAAAAAAATAGATAATGAGTAGTTACGTGTTTACCGATATTCAATTTATTTCACTTTCAATCGAAATCGACAGAAACACGGTAATGACAATAAGTGTGATTTTTATTTGAATACTGAAATACTAATCTCCCCGTTGGTTTGTGTTCGTTCGTTTGTTTTTTATTTTTCGACATCTTTGACAATTTAATCTATAAATAGTGTCTGGAAACCGGTAATTTATTTTAGATTAACGCCAGAAGCCATCAATTTCTCATTATTCGATTGCATCTACCAATATAGAAATAAAGAAGAAAAACTTTTAAAAAGATCGAAGTAGAAAAAGTTGAAAATAATTTTCAAAAATAAAAAAATGTACAAATTTGAATTTAGACTTCAAAGATACACCGAGAAAATGAAAAAATTAACAACAAAATTTGTTGAAATTCTAAAAATTACGTTAAAGGTAATCCTGGTCAGGATATGTATTTAATGATTGATCCTTCAAAAGTTTACAAAAAAATTACACTTCAAGATTTCTATTTTTATGAGAATTTAGAAGAATTCATAAATTATTGAGTATGATTATTTTTGTGTGTCCAAATCTGACATTTTGTTGGTTTTAACCAATAGCAATAAATAGAATAAATTGATAACTGACAAAATTAGAAGGTTTTGAACTGGCAATTTTTTGTATTGTCGCGGCAATTTTTTGACGTTTAATATATCAAATCTATGTGTATAAAATTCTATCACTCTGTGATAAAATTCAATATAAAATCTTTGTTAGTGGTTTCTGAGGAAACTAAGTTGTTTATTTATTTATTTAACTGTCTAAAAATTATTAAAACTGTTTCGAAAATTTAAATAAGTATTATTAACATGAATAATACAAGATTTGGAAATAATTCAATAAATGAAATAGAGAGTACAATTAAGCAAAGTATACCGCGAAATACAATGAAGACAAAAAAGTCTGCGTGAGAACAGTTTAGAATGTTTCTGGACGCACGTAATTATACGTTAGAAAAGGATACTTCTGAACAAGTTATAGCAAAAATTCTTGAAGATTATGGTTTTAACATGAAAAAAAGAGATGGAACTGATTATACTGAAGCTAGTGTGAAAACACTTTGGGGAATACGACTGCTCAAATGGTTCAGGAAAAATATTTTCTAGGATTTAACATCAAAATTGATCCATTTAAAGATATTACCTATAAATTTGCTAGATTGGCCAGGGATACAAAACGTAAAAAGCTTCAAGCTGAACCTGAAACCAGAAAAAGAAGTTCTAACGCGTTTACCAAAGAAGAATTAATGGAAATGGTAGAAAGCTATTCTGAAGATAATCCTGATGGGGTACAAAAAAAGTTTTTTCATTTATGTTCGTTAGAATTAGCATGGCGTGGAAATGAAGCTGCTAATTGTGATATTAATTACTTTAAAAAAGAATAGGATAATAAAGGTAATTTTACTGGCAGGGTAGATTATAATCCAATCTTTTCCAAAACGACTCAAGGAGGATCAAAAGCTTTCTTACCAGCCAGTAAGTGGCTGGTAAGAAATAATGCTAACAACAATTTGTGTCGCGTTCGTTTATTTAAAAAAATTATTGATAACAGAGAATCCAATCCTTATCTAACAACAAGATTATTGTCAACACTACATCCAAATTGGGAGAAAGGAATATGATACAAAAATTCACCATTGGGAATTAATACAATTTCAAAGTGGACGAAAATATCGGCAGAATCAATTGGTATAGACACAAAAAAATAAAAATAACCAATCATTCACATAAAGCTTCTGCAATATCTGCATTAGCAAAAGAAGGAGTTGGTGAACAAGAAGTAATTAAGCTTACAGAACATTCTTCTGCCCATTCTTTGAAACCATATTTACAATTAAATGAAGAACACCATTTCCAACTTATAGAGAACCTTCGAGAAAATAAAAATAAAGAAAAGGAATACTCAGTTTCTAACTTAAATTCATCACAGGTTATGATGCAAAACAATCCCCAAAATAATGCTACAACGTACAATTATAATAATTGTACTTTTTACATAAATGAGTAATTTTTTTTCCATAATGTTATTATTTTTTTGGTTTTGTATAATAGAAGTTTGCAATAAATAAAACGTTTAAACATATGATTTTTTAGTTTTTCTCTCGTGACATAGTCATGTCGAATACCACTCAATTAAAAATTTTGTGAGGTAAAATTTTTCTCTTGTATTAAAGTTTGTTGCTTTTAGGCAATTTTGCTCATGACATTTAATCCAAAACCACTCGCCTGACGGCTCGTGGTTTTAATAAAAATGTCATTCGCAAAATTGCCAAGCAACAAACTTTCATGACAATCGAATAGTTTTGCCGACAAAATTTTCACTCTCGTGGTATTACCTTTGATTATTTTTTTCACTTGTCAAAATCTGACATTTTGGTGGTTTTATCCAATAGCAATACATTATTCTAGCCAATCATTCGGTATTATACTGATAATTCTGCTTCCTCATCGATAATACCTTGTTTACATTGAAACGTCAAAATTTTACTTTGAATTTGTCATTATTGAAACTAAAAGTACTTCGAAGTTTATTGAAAAATGATCATAAACCGATTTAGTGCCATCACCCAAGAGAATATTGAACATTCAGGTAATACAAAATTTTAAATTGCTGAAAAAAATAATCTTCCCAAATACAACTCGCTCTTCAAATTTTATCACATAATTTTTTATTTTCATCACTCAAACTTGTTTATTTGAGGCAAAAACATTCAAACAAACCGAATTTAGATAAAATCCCTCGTCCTAACGGACTCGTGATTTTATCAATCGGTTTGTTTTCATATTCTTGCCAAATGAACAAGTTTTCGTGAAAAAGAAAAAATTATCGATAAAATTTGAAGCACTCGTGGTATTACCTTTGATAACCTGCTTCTTCATCGATAATACCTTGTTTAAATTGAAACGTCAAAATATTACTTTGAATTTGTCATTATTGACAACTAAAAGTGCTTCTAAGTTTATTGAAAAATGAACACAAACCGATTCAGTGCCATATCACCCAAGAGAATATTGAACATTTAATACGAAATTCCACTCCAAACAAATATGAACATTTCGCATTTTTTTGGCATAAAATAAATTGTCAACTAAAGCATTGTTTCGATAATTTTGAATAAACAATTCGTTACCCCAATTCGCAAATGTCGCAAGTCCATTTTTGCCAAAATTGGGTTTTTGGCACCATCTCGTTTAATACTATCCTAAAAAACATTTTGTTTCCTAAAAACGGTTTTAAAATAACAGATTCTAACCCTAAATTACGTAATTTACCACTAATAATTCAACCCAATAAGACGTTTTTATCCTCCCCTGTAAAATCAAAATCAAACTGGGACTTCCGAAATTTGCGAATAACCAAACAGACATCGATCATTTATAGAAATATCAACTTCAAAGTTCTTAAATCGGCCATCAACTGAAAAAACCTCCCTGGTAAATTTAATGATGCATCCAAGTTAGTTCAAGGACGACACAAGGACCTTCCAAACTTCGACATTTATTATAAAATCCAGAATTAACAGATAGAAAGAAGAAAAGAAAAGAGGAAAAACTCACCGCGTTCGAATGTGTTTGATCCGTCTTGAGTTCCTTGTGATTGGAGTATTGTACGTACACTGCCCGACCGCGTAACTGAGCTATACACCCGGCGAAATAGTTGACCATAGTTGTGGCCGATTGTTCATCGCCCATTTCCAAAAACGCCTGGTTTTTCCCTTTCAACACCAAGACGTTCGTTACTCTGCCGAATGGGAGACCGAGATGGATTATTTCTGCTTCTGACACATCGCTGGGGATGTTTCGAATGTGGATCACTCTAGACGGTTTGCCTACGTTTTGTTCTAGTTTTACCTGTAAGAAAATTCGTTGGAATACGGAGATTTTTTTATAAAAATATATTTTTTTCAAGCTTTCAAAAATGTAATCGGAATTCAACTCAAATACGAGATGGGGGAACATTTCAAGTATCTGCATCTTATTTCGTGATTAAATTGAAATACCAAATAAAATACCAAATAAAAAATACCATGGTTATAGTCTGTACAGAAAGTACGAGGAGTAATAAACCCTAATTAAGTATGCAAAACCTTTACAGGGAGCACCACGAAATTTTTGATAAATCTCTTACTTTAAATTACATTTCTTCCGTAAATCTAAAAACCAGGTAGATCGACCCCGTATTTGTTTCAGTTGTAGCAAAGTTTAGGGTTTCTTCATTGTTAAAGGATTAGCAGATAAGCAATAACGCAATGCAGTGGTGTGTATTTTGGGAAAAAAATACGTTTTAAATTATAATATAATAAAAAATGAAAAGAAATAATTATTGGAATACATTTATTACTTACATTTTATTCTATATCCGACTCGGAAGAGGAAGAATCGTTGTTGACATTAATAATAATAGGGTCGATTAAATCATCACAAATATTGTCAATTTTCAACATATTTGCCTCTACTTTGATAACATGCTCGATACAGTTTGTCCAATTTTCCTTACTAACATGACTTACAGCACTCTCAAACAATTTCACAACATCGTTTATTTTAAAAGTAGTATTTTTTTTCCAACTTCCCCCTTTACCTGAGCCCATATTAATTCTATGGGATTAAGTTCACAATGATAAGGAGGAAGTCGAAGAACTGATATACCACGAGAAGAAGCCATTTCTTCTACAATGTAGCTTTTGTATTTGTTCTTGTTCATTTTTGCAATTCTGTAAAGTTCTTTCCTTAGTGGATCTTTTGGAAACTTAATATTTTTCGAAATAAGCCACTCCAAAAGCTCTGCTTTACGCCAACGACTTGTGGGCAATGCTTCTCGTAACCGTGAATGGCAACTTGCGTTGTCCATAACAATAACAGCCCCTTTTGGAATCAGATCCAACATTTGAACAAACCATTCCTCGAAGACATCCCCATTCATATCTTCGTGATAGTCCCCCGTGCGTTTTCATCTTGCCAAGATTTGGAAACTGTATATCCAGCATTTATACACACATATATACAAAAATATATAAAATAATTATTGTTACAGATTGGTTTGTTTTCTATTATGAATAAACTGTGTTGCCTTTCTTTATCAAACTTACTAAAATTTAAGTACTTCTATCACTTTTTTTTATTAAAATTAGTACATCCCGTTACCTCTGACCTAAATCGTATATTCTTTAGCATAGCTGCAACTCATTCGTTCAATACAAAATGTACCTTACGGTATACCATCTTAAAATATATTTTGGTACGTCCATGAAATCTACTTAAATGAATGATTTATTACTCCTCGTACTTTCTGTACAGACTATATAGTTAGGAAGGCGAATAGGGGATTTTTCGGGAATACTCGAGCGTGGCAATTGAAGATATGGAAGATACCTTAGATCTAATAGAACAACTTTGGAAAGTATTAGCTCTAAATGTTGCCATTTAGCGTGTTGCCATTTAATGATTATAGCTGTCAAATAAGGTATAAATATTTTTTACGCAAAATCACTCATTTTATGGAATGATTTTTCAAAATATAACAAACTGGCTGAAAAGTATTTAAATTTCAAAACGAAGGCATACATATCGAATGTTACGCTCCGGGCCTTTTGCGGTTTTTATTCCCGTGTTTTTGGTTGAAATGATGTAGTGAAGTTTGATATGGTGTAGAATTGTTTTGCAGTTAATTAAAATTAAAGCCCTTATGATATATAAACACGTACGGCCAAAGGGCAGGAAAATTAATATGAAACTTTTTTACGTCTGTTACAATTCGTTAGAAAAAATTCAACAAATACATGAAAAATTTAGGCAAAGATATCGTTTTTCGTAAAATGGGACGAAGGAAAAAGCGACAGCAATAAAAAAATAAAATTATGATAAAAATCTCGCCCATTTTCTTTATAACGTATGATATTTATGAAGGAACCAATGAAAATGCAGACTAGACAAAGTTTTCCAAGGCATTTTAGTTATTTTTATGAAAAGAAAATATTTTGGCGGTGCATTTACAACTCTTCTTCTTCCTTACGAGTACATTTTTATTGGATAATAAAACAATGGATAAAGGCATTAAATAAAATAATAGCTTATTAACAATAACTGAAAACTTGTCGGAAATACCAAGAAAAGTCATAATTTTAAGTGAAAAATCCCATGCAAAAGTGTATCGAAAGTGAGGGAGTGTAGTGATTTAAAAAGGTGCATCGAAAGTGAGGTTGTAAAGTGTAGAGGAAAGTCACCAAATATGGAATAGTATCCTAATATGGAATGCCTTCATTTATTTAAGACTATAAGTATGAAACGCAACACTCGACCATCTTCTGTTTCATTTGGTCTACCAAACCACACCATCGAGTCAGTTGCGCGAATGCTTCACGTGTGGCAGGCGTTTTTTGTTCTGTTGTGGTGCAGAAAATTTTAAAGGTAAGTAATAAACGAGTATTACCAGCTGTTATGTTTGTTGACGTAAGTGTTATACTATTTAGTATATCGGTATTATGTTTATTTCACCATTTTGTCATTAAAATATTGTGACTTTAAAAAAAGAGTTTGAACTAGTTTAAAAATCCAAATATGGACAGTAGTCGGTGTCTAATTATGGAATATTAGATTAAATGCTTGATGTGTGGGCTCTGGGCACATTACGATTGTGCTGGTCCAGAGTTTGATACTTGGATCTGTGACTTTTGCAAGTAATTATGTAGATAACTTCTTTCATTTATCACAATATATTATATTTATTTAATTGATCTCAAAGATATTAATGTCCATTTTTGTTATTGTTATGTTGATTTATGATTTATACCATATATGGATACCTATTCCATATTTGGTTACTCATTAGTGATTTTGTTTTTTGTGTTAGATTTTAATTTGATAACTAATATATTTGATTAAAGGCTGTTAATTACTACATATAAATGTATGACTGATTAGTAAAAACATTAAACTTTTTTATATCCCAAAAACAAAATGGTATTCTATATTTGGTGACTTTCCTCTAATGATTTAAAAAAATGTATCGAAAGTAAGGGTATTTACAAACTTTGTGTATCGATTAAAAAGTTTCAGTACTACCGTTAACCTTCTTCAGGAACGACTCGAATCAAACAAACTGTCGTATTTTTTTTGTTCTCCATAAATCGCTTCCGTCCAGAGACGGATGGCTTAATTCTTGCCGGGACTAATTAGAGAGAATTATATGCCAGATTACGTTTCCACTCTCAACTTTGTATTTTCCGGATTTCGTGGTTTGCCGAAACTATTTTGTCTCTCTAAACAAGATGGGAAGTGCACCAGACATCTACACGGCAAACAAGGAAATTTATTGAGAGTCCGAATCATTCTTCTGCATACATTGAAGGATATCATACCTTGTTTTATAATTTTTTTATAGGTGTTGTGGTCAAATTCACTTCTTCTGCTATTGGAATTTCCACCCTATTAAGAACAGGGACTTCTTCTTCTTCTTTAGTAGCGTAGATTAGCAAGGTTTTATTCAAAATAATTATGCCCGCATGTCTAGGAGGTATTGAGGTTTACAGCTAGTTCCTTTTTGTGTCTGATCCAAAACTTTTGCAATAATGGCAAGAACTTCAGCATATCCCAAGCAAATCATGCCTTTTTAGCAGTTCATCTACTAGGATAGACATAACACCACTCCTCGCGTAAGATCCATCTCAAACTTGGTCGAACAAGATCGAGTGTTGTGGGACAATATTATCAACGCTATCTCGCGGAATATTTAGAATTACTGTGCCCGTGGTGGCCTAGTGTATCTACGGGCTAATTTGAATGTGTTGGTCGCACAGGGACAATGTAGACTGTACATTTCCTTGCGCAATGTCCGCATAGAAACTATTCCGAACTTAATTGAAAGTGATCGATCCAATTGTTTGATATAAAGTGATTGATGATGACGTGCTGGAAAAGATTTACACGAATCTGTATGTTGAGAGATGTTTCGGACACCCTGTATGTTTGAATAATTGAAAAAAATGATCACGCTCAGGATAAAATCATTAAAATTTAGTATTTACGCAGTAAAACGATTTATCAAGCCGTGTGGCTATTAACAATAACATCCATCTTCCTAATAAATTTTAGACAATAGTAGTTCTCTCCTAGCGCGGTTAATGGGGGGGGGGGGGAAACAACAAAATCTTTATTGTGCCATAATTAATCTGACAGGTTTATTTATGGCAGTTTCAAAGAGTTCTATACAAGGATAATTGCATCGACCTTCTGTATAATGTAGACGCATTACCTGTGGAAGGTTTTTGTATCAAAGACGAAACTTTTTAGCTCTTGTCGAGACGTCCACAATATTCTTTTAAAAAGGGAATCACACTTTTTACGGAAATTTTCATGAAAAAAAGAGGTTAAAACGTTTCTAATGTTACCAAACACTTTCCTTTTTTCCCCATTAAATAAGGATTATAGTTGAACCTATTTGTTTCAGCTCGTTTTACGTCGGAAAAATCGGAAAAACAACAAAATCGAAAAAGTAATTTAATTGGGAGTTTCCTTAACCTAAATAGAAAATGGAAATGAGTTAAATAATGTGAATTTTCACATATCACGGCTCTTTTATTTGCGGATATAGATTTAAAGTCTATTACGCCATTGTAGCTGGTTTTACACTCTTCTTTCGTTGTTGTTTTTTTGTTGTACGCGAATCTGCCTTTTTTTTCGACATTTTCGAAGCACCAGAGATAAAAAGTTTTACGTCCGGTTTTATTTAGGGATTGTATGATTAAAAAGGGTGTACCTACCTTTCGTTTTTATTCAATTATACAAAATTGTTCTGTGTATTGTGAATATTCAATTACTTGTGCAAATAT
>CAJUYH010001344.1:0-12340 GCA_910591685.1 Galerucella tenella | reverse complement strand
GACCCAAAATTATTTTATTACTTGTTAATCTTGACAACGGTAGCTGGAACGCTACCGAAACGTCGAAATAAAAAATAAAAAACAGAATTGTGGTTTGATTCCCAAAAAAATAAAAGGAAAAATAATAAGTAATGCCATAAGGAACTTACAGAAGATAAATGGCTGTTGTTGGTGTTTCCGACAAGTTTTCGATTATTGTTAATAAGCCATTATTTGTAGCAGTAGAGAACAACAAAAATACGTTGTTTCTGTAGCATCGTTCCTGAAGAAGGTTAACGGTAGTAGTGAAACTTTTTTTATCGATCCACCAAGTTTGTAAATAAGAAAAAAACTTGGTTTTTCTCGCGTTATTGTCTACTGTGTTATTATCACTTATAGAAGAGATTTTATATCTTTTCATTTTGTATCAAAGTTTTCGGGAACTTCTGGGTTCTGTACATTAAATGGAATATGAAAGTTTAGGACGCGGTTTGGATATATTGTTAGTTTAAAATTTGTTCTCTCATCTAATCTTTCGATTTCGGTATAGATGCTATCGAAACAATGGGGATGTTTTGAGAGAAGAGTCGGAAATAAACAATGGCCAATGGTCGGTCGGCATGCCATTCTTCTCGGATATAATGAATGAGGGATTCAATGGTTAGGTTATTACAAAGTTTTCTCATCATCGTCAAACTTTAATTTATATAGAAATTTGTAATAATTATTTTCTAAAAGTATGTACTCACTTTTTTGGCATTTTCTTGGTTGTTGTTGTCAGAATGAGGTGCTGAAGGAGCCATCACTGATACGTTCGACTGTGACAAGAGCTCGTCGCTACCTCTCTGGAAAAAAATATTAAAAATTAGACGTTTTGGTCAAATTTATGTTCATCATCAGGAAAAAAATTCAATATTTTAGATTTTGTTGTTATTTTAGATACGTTACTGTACTTAATTCCAAAAGACTGCAATGTCAGTGTATATATATACAGTGTGTCGCATTTAAGATGAAGACACTCCCATATTTTCGCTGTTTGAAGAATTACAGATTCGAATTTTTGTAGAGTCATACAGGTTGATGGGCCACATTTCTTGAAATAGTCAACTGAAATCTGAACTTTGAACTCAACCTACTACGATTTCACAAACAGGACCGCTTCTCGATATTTTGCTTCGCGTTAGAGATATCGAAAAATATTATTAAAAAAAGTTGTTCAGAATATTATTTTCACCCCACATACCAAATTTTATCACAAAATTCGCATTTTTAATTTTTTCATTTTTTGCTCAAAGTATACAAAATAATTATTTATTTTGATAATTATTGTACCGTGGAAATTAAAATCTTGACACGGTGTCATGTGTTCAAATATTTTAGTAAAATAAACAGCACTTTCAAAGGAATATTGATCAAATTAATCAATATCTTGTGATAATAAATGTGGGTGGGCAAAAAAATTTAAAAATTAAAAATGCTAATTTTGTGATGAATTTCGGTATGTGGGGTTGAAATGATATTTTGAACAACTTTTTCGAGTATATTTTTTCGATATTTTTTACGCGAAGCAAAATATCGAAAAGTGACCCCGTTTGTGAAATCGTAGTAGGATGAGATTAAAGTTCACATTTCAGTTGATTAACTTAAAAGATGTGGCCCATCAACATGTATGACTATGCAAAAATTCAAATCTGTAATCTTTCAAACAGCGAAAATATGGGGGTGTCTTCATCTTAAATGCGACACACTGTATATAGTGTAGTTCGGTGCTTATAAATGCACAGTGTAACTAACACTTGATGCTGTCGCCTCTCGTCGCCAGTCATTATTTCTCTCTGATAGTAAAATCCGTTAAGAGCCTTTTGTGTTCGTGAACGGAAACACACTTTCCTACTCTCTCTCTCTCTCTTACTCTATAGCTCTCCTCTTTTCTCTTCCAAGCGACCGTTTTGGCATTTACGATCACTCAAGATTATATGATTAAATATAACCATTGAAATAGCTGCTGGCCACTTATTACGAATATTATATACAGCCAAATGGGATAAATTCGATGAATTGTATAGGGTGTGTCATACATACATGGTGAAGATGCAATGAAAATTTTTAAAAATTGGTACAGAAAACATGGCAGGACCTTACTAAACACTTTTTCTTTGATCTATGAACTTTGTATATTTTTTTCTCCTAAATAATTTGAAAAAAAAACGATAATTCAGGACTTGATGAATGTTTAGTTGAGGAAGGAGCCTGGACATTTTTTTTTATTGAAATGAATCCTTGATCATCTTTACCATGGAAAAAATACTTTTGTAACATGCTGTTCAGCTGTTACGTTTTTCGTCTGAAAAACTATTTCATTTAGATGATTTTTTGGCTCATTAGTCACTTCCTCCCAAATTTCTACTAAATTTCGTTTCCTTGTCGCATTAGCCACTCCGAAATAAAGCATCAATTTTTATCAAATTCCCCTTCCATTTTTGTCTGTCGATGTTCGAAATATTCAACTTATGTTGTTTCAAATAATTCAATAAATGATTATTTCATTTTTTGTATTGATTATTGTTCAATAATCATTAAATTGGATAAACGTGTTCGGGAATAAGTAGATTTATTTTATTTATTTTTTTTGTAACGTAAATTTAATTTCTTACAAGGTGTTTCCAGCTTTCCACCTTTTGCTTCTTGTTTTAATTGCTTCATTTCGATTAAAAAGCTGGTGGCGTCCAATTTAATATTAATTGTACACCCCATCCCAGTGATATTGTATAAAATAGTTTAATTGGTGCCGAATACCACTCCCTGAGGTGGAGTGCTCTAGCCTGGGGCAGTTTTAGGTTACACTTTTCATACACATTTTCAAAGTTTTTTATTGCATTTTCACCATGAATAAAATTCACCATCAAAGTCCTGAACTAAACATTCACCAAGTCCTGATTATTTTTCATCATATTTAGAAGAAGAAAGAATAAAAATTTGCCAAGATGGAAAAAATCCTTCAAAAACAGTTCAATAACGTCTGTAGAAGGATCCAGTCATATTTCCTGGATACATTTCAAGTCCTTATTTATCCGTTTTCAACATATTTTGAAAAAGAAAGCTCAAATTAGCGATAGAAGAATAAAAATTTCGCCAGGAAGTCAAACAACGTTTGTAATTTCTCGATATTTTCAATTTTGTATAAAATATCAAGCTATCCACAATATACATTATAAAAGACCCCCATCAATCTTTTTTATTTCCCCCCATTTAAAGTCGGTAATTGTTTTCCATATTGCACGTCAAGTCAAAACAGTTAAATCGCGATAAAGATAATCTCTATATTCAAGACGAAATCCCTCTCTCCGTAGAGCGGAACATCCCTCTTTTTCCGAGCTAAACCAAAAGACAAAACCAAGAAACAATTATTCAAGCAAAAGAGAGAGAGTGATGTGAAGAATACGACGTCGAGCTTAGCACGTGACATTTAAATTTAACGTTTTTAAAATGTCACTACCGATTTTCTTTGACTTTTCAATCAAGCTGGTGGGAAAATTTGTATCGCACTGTATCTTTTACAATTCCAATCTTTGTCTTTCATCCCTTCCACTCTTCATCGTCACTTTTTTTGTTCTCTACGAGCTCGTAAAATTGATTGCCTAACGTCTGTGTAATCCAGATGAAGCGTCTTATTAAATAAGAGACAGGAAAATGCCGGTTACAACTACGTAGAAGATTAAATGTGTCGTTACGCGAGGTTTTCAAAAATTACCATATTAAAAATTAGTCAGTAAATCACGTGAATTTTTTATTAAAAACAAAAAAAAATTCCAGTTTATGTTGTAAGACTTAATTCACTTTCTTCTAGGCACTTTCTAAATCTTTTGCATCCCCAATGGCATTTAGGTAACCTGATTTTTTTCGACAGACTTTTCATCGATATAAAAATAAATTTAGTGGCGTTTTCCAACCAACCAAAAACTAGGTCCTCGAGCATTCGTCTACATTTGCATCTGTTACATTCTTTTGAGGATTCCTTCCATCTCGTAACATCAAGGATTACGTATCCGCAAATAAATGCCGTATAGTCTAGTTAAATTTTTGAAAAATTCTGATCAAGGAATTGGATTGGGATTTCGAAAAGTTATAAACATACCAGAAGCATGAAAATGCTCCAGACCTATTAGCCCAGCATAAACAATCCTACCTGTATCTGTAGATTCGGGAGGGTGAGTGTAGGCTCACAGCACTTAGGCGGCCACATGTGACGCATTGTACATCCTCCCGAGGAGTTGTCCTCCTAGTTCATCGTCCATCATGTCCTTCCTAGGAAGGTGGACAGGTCACTAGGAGACATCTCCTTTATATCGGCAGGTGTAGGTCAAGACACTCGCATAAGACATGCCTGACAGTTTCATCTTTCTGTTCACACATCCTGCATAGTATGGAGGTGTTTCCTTGGTTGACAGTGGCCAGTTAACAATCCTACCTACATCAGCATCCTTATTGGATACAGATCTTTCAGGAACTTTTGTACAAAAGGTGCATAATATTTAGAAACTAAAAAACAATATCTTTCCTATAAACTTTCATCAAACTACCCTGGAGTTTTTCACTTTGTTAATTAGATCAAAGTTGTAAGAGCAGGAGGAATTGAAATATTAATTAAGACAAACTCAGTTTTTAATCAAGGATTAATTGAGATTTAAAATGACGCGTTTCGCTAACACAAAAATACGGAATTTTAGAAATATTAGACAGTATTAGAAAATGTAAATAAAAAGTGTCTAAAGAAGTCTTCACGGGTCCGGAACCGTTTTCTGAACAGGATGGAAAAAGACAAAAGCACTTTGGAATGGAAATAACACAACAATCACAACTACTGATGATCCCTCCAGATAAACTGGAGGCCTATATAGAAGACACTAAGCTTTTGGAGGAAGGTAATGGTACAAAGATTCAGTTGGGAGGTTAAGCCATGTCTGAATTTAAGATTCAAACAAATTAAATTGTTTCATTTCGTCCTTTATTAAGTAAAAGCCTCATCTATTCAATCTTTAATTTTTTTTTATTCTCAGTCTGTATTAACGTGGAGAATACAAAAACACTAATGCCCACACCAGAGTTAACGAACAACCATTTTTCAGTTTCACGCGCCTCCAAACACACGTACCAGAAGGGCCGTAGCTGTTGGTAATCATTTTTACCTCTTGGTAATGTCGCCATAAATTTTCCCGCACGTTGACGTGACGTCGACAAATTATTTCCAGAACAACACTGGTTGCTCTCTAGTTCGATTCTGGAGAGATCGGAATACGGAAAGGAAACTAAAAGAATAGAGCGTGGGGAAGGTTAAAATTTTTAGCAATCAAGAATGAAATATACAACATGTCCCTCTAAGTTGGTATAATTTTTTTGGATTGAAAAAGGTACTGTAATTTTTAACAATATTAGAAATAGCATTCAACTGACAACTTCAACGTCAATTACTTGAAAACAAGTCCAATTTTAAAACAGTTTTCAAGGAGACGCTAAAACTCGCGAGTTAAAAATTTTCTTGTTTATTAAAAAGTGCCTGAAACTTCCCCCCGAAAAGAACTTCCATCTAAAGTACGTTAACAAATTTTTCGGATTCGCACTAGAAAAATTTAAAATCCTTTAAAACTTTGTGTAAACACTTTTAGTTTGCCCACTTCTTCTTTTTCCTCCCGTCGCAGGCCGGAGAAGAAAAAGTTGTCGTCGAATGCGAAAATTGTTTTTCATGTAAATTATACTCTTTGTTCCAGGATTTTTCAAATAAGTAGTCTTAGAAGTTAACTTTGAAAGTTGGGAGTTGCGAAATGCAGGAATTTTAAACTAGTTATCTTCTCCTCCGATATTATTCAATTTAGAGTCTACATTGGCCAAAAGTGAGCAAAATAATCTACGAATCCCGGGAAATTATTAAAAACACCAGTAGTAGTCCAATAACTGAAGGGGCAAACCTATCAACATATTTGTCCAATAATTTTTTTTGGCTTGATTTGTAGGTCTTGACAGGTACTTCAAAGGAAGAAAAAGTTCTCCAAGATTGCGCCTTGGCTAAGGGTCCAAAATGGCCCCTAAGCCCCCCAAAAAACGGTTTCCCGCCATTATCTCCCGAAATATGCAATTTGGAAAATTTTTGTTCTGGTAAAAAGTGAAGGTCGTAGCGTAGTGAGCCCAAAATTTTTTGCATGTTTTTTATCATTGCGAACATCTATACAATGTGTCCCACGACGAGTTAAAACTATCTGTATATGGTAAAATACTTATAGTAAAATCATGAAAATTTCTTTGTTGGGGTTTTTGGATACGATCTTTTTAACTGAAATATTTTCAAAGATGGCAGACTGCAACTTTGTTATTTTGAATAGAACACCCTGTATATCAATACATTTTTGAAATCTACGTAAAATTTTAGTATAGTTTTGTCTGAAAACTTTTTTCGAAAAATGCATTATTTTTGAGTTATTGATTTGTAAGGGTTTGCAACCGTCAAATTTTTTACAAAAAAATTAATAACTCAAAAAATATGCATTTTTCGAAAAAAAGGTTTCAGACAATGGTATACTAAAATTTTACGTAGATTTTAGAAATGTATTAATATACAGGGTGTTCCATTTAAAATAACAAAGTTACAGTCGACTTCCGATAGAACCGGAAGTCTGCCATCTTTGAAAATATTTTAGTTAAAAAGATCGCATCCGAAGACCGAAACGTAGAAATTTTCATGATTTTACTATAAGTATTTTGCCATATACAGATAGTTTTAACTCGTCGTGGGTACACCCTGTATAGATGTGCTGTACGACAGCACCTACAAAACTGACCAAATCGTTCGCCCTGGACTGCTATATTAGATCACGTAGTCTGGATGGCCCAAAACTGCATCTTAATACCTACCTTCTTATCAATGTGAATAAATTTCTATAAAATTCGATGTATTTTAGTGAAAGAAATTATTGATCGCTCCCCATAGACGCTTCTATCTATCCCAAAGTGCTCGGCTGTGACCCCTTTTTCAATATTCCCACTTTCGTGAATGTTTTTGAATAATACTCGTGGCGTTCTCCCAAATGGACCCATTCATACGCTAATGTATGAATACTCTTTCAAGTTGTTTGCTTGAGAAACTGAACTTTGACACGGAGATTTGTAACGAATTTGTTAAAGAGAAAAACTTTTTTTTCTCCTTCAGTAAAATAACTTTTTCCCGTCTTCTATTCTATTCAATTTGAATTTGTATAAAAGGTGAATGTTTTTGTTTGTCGAGATAATGGAGTGTGTTTTTTGTTCTTTACTAGTTTTGTTTGTTACTTTATTTACGTTAAAAGCAATATATTTATTCCCAAGGACATCAAAATAGACTCAATGTCACGAAAAATAAATTATATACCCCTAAAAAGCGTACGCTACTGAGAATCGACACTTAAATTACATAAAATCCACTCTGTATATTGTATACCCCTAAAAAGCGAACGCTACTGAGAATCTACACTTAAATTACATAAAATCCACTCTGTATATTGTATACCCCTAAAAAGCGAACGCTACTGATAATTAACACTTATATTACATAAAATCCACTCTGTATATTGTAAATATACATTTATATAGAATAGTTTTCTTCAAAATATCTACCTACGTAATATTTCAAAGCATAAATAATCCAGCAAAATATGTACAAAGTTATAAGATTATCCAACAAATAAAAAAGTCAAAACATATACAGAAACTCTTACCCCGAAGCTCGGTTTTCTTTTTCTCTCCAAACTGATGCTCATATTTGTAAACTGATCGATTTACACACTTTATAGAAAATATTTAATCACTTTACAAACTTTATTTGACACTTTACGACACTATAACAAACTGACATAACAAATGACTGTCAACAAACAACCAAAGCAAGCTTTAAACTTGATAAGTGACAGTTTAAAGCAGTACTTACTTACTATTGACAAGTTACGGAGAAAAAGAAGAATGGTAGAGAGGGTGCGGTCAAATAAATCACAGTTATTATATCACTGTTTTGTGGAATTAATATAAGAGAACAAGTTTATTCATGATATTTAAATCGGAGGATGGAATTTTGTTACAAAAATGTTTGCAGCATATATATAGCTCGTTAAAATTGCTATCAGCTACAAAATCAAATTCCTATTTCAATTTTTTTTCAACTCTATCAACATCCTAAGTAAATTTTCCAGGGTTAAATAAAGATCAAACCAAAGGAAACCCCGATAGATATTAATTTGGTAATCTTCTTAAATCTTGCTGACGGAATATCGAAATGTAGAACGAGGCAAATATAATTCCATTTTCCGAGTTGAAAGGGAAGACTGAAAATAACTGATAAGAGTTAGTCCTTTTAAATTCATTTATTTATAAATATCTATCGATAAGGATCAGATGTTAGATATATATTTTTTTCCTTTCTTTCGATATATTTAATACACGCAAGAATGTCTGGAGTATTATCCTTGTCGAGAGAGGAGAGAGGTAAAGAAAAGCAATTCAATAATTTAAACCCCTCTGCAGAAGGATTTGTAGAATATCCTAGATACCTGTCGAAGTATGAAACACAATGTTATCGGGCATTCTCAGACTTCCTTTCCCTTTATATACGTACAAAATTTATATTTACGACCTCTATACCGAAATATTTCGATATTTTTCGTGAGATTTAAGAAGATTAACAAAAAAGGGGATGTTGTACATATAGGGAACATGAAAATATAACGTTTTTTTTTTCGTAAATGTATATCATGTAAAACTTTATTGGAAAAGGAAATTACTTTATTAGAATTGATATGTTCGGACAGATGGAAGAGTGATTAAAAATTCATTATGGGCATTAGTTTGTTTCATGTGAACATGAAAGTGAAGTCTTTAATAAAGGAGTATGGAATAGAGCAATATTTTTGCTGAAAATCAGTTAAATAAACAAGCAAAAATATGATGAAATAATAGCTTACTTACAAGTTAAACAAAATTTCATTTCGTAACGTATTGTATACAAGATTTTTTCAAATTTTGAAGAAAGTAATAAAATTTAATATAATTGATAAAAATTTGGAAAACATAAATTTAGTTTGTTGCTGTTTACTTCATGTTAGTTGTCAGTTTGAGATTTTGTAAAAAAGTCTAGACGGAAGGTTTTTAGCGAGATTGATATATTTTTAGTTTTATTTTTAAAAAATGAGTGATTCAAGTTCTGAAGAGCTACCAAACGATATTGAAGAGGCAGCAGGTAATGCCCTATTATCAGTAATTCGCAAAAAGTCAAAGGCAGTTTATGATTTGGCATACGAAAAATTTGTTACGTGGTGTGATGAGAAGAAAATTAAACATGTTAATGAGAAAGTTTTACTTGCATATTTTGAGGGTAAGAAAGATCTAAAAGCTTCCACATTATGGACACTTTACTCAATGTTAAGGTCTGAACTAAATCTGAAAAGGAATATTGATATTAAAAAATATACAAATTTGGTAGCATATATTAAAAGGCAAGCGGACGGGTACAGTGCTAAAAAGTCAAAAGTTTTTTTTAAAGAAGATTTTTCTAAATTTTTAGTGGAAGCTGATGACGAATACTTAATGGCTAAGGTTGCAATGATAATTGAAATGGCAGGAGCATGCAGAAAAGCAGAATTTACATTTCTTCCAGTTGAAAATGTTATAGACGAATGAAGCCATTTTCGTGTTGATATCCCACCTTCAAAAACAAAAGTTATACGGCAGTTTGCAATTACCACTGGAGACATTGAAAATACGAATCTTGTTGAAATATTAAGAAAATATATAAGTTGCGTCCCCAGGTTCTTAAACACAACAGATTTTTGTAAAATATGCGAATGGAAAATGTACCAGAAATCCTGTGGGAATTAACACATTTAGCAGTCTGTCAAAAGTTATTGCACAATTTCTTGGTATTTCATATCCTGTTCTATATACTGGCCACTGCTTCAGAAGAAGCTCAGCCACTTTCCTAGCAGAAAGTGGCGCTGATATTTTAGAATTAAAGAGGCATGGAGGTTGGAAATCTACCTCTGTTGCGGAGGGATATTTTGAAAATTCCATGAATAAAAAAAAACTTATAATGCAAGAAATATTTGGTGAAACATCTAATGCAATGTGCGCCGCTTCCCAAATAACAGCAAGTTCGAGCAATGAAAAAAATATGTCGTCGGGAATTAATTTGAATAATTGCAATAATTGCGTTATCAATATTTATAATAATTAATTAATTTATAATTTATGTTTTTAACTCGTATTATAACAGTTTAATAAATAGAATAATTCTTTTTGTCACTAATTTTGAAATACATTTTTCGTCACCAATTGCATAAAATTTTACTTTATGCAACTAGTTACAAAAAATAAGACGTTTCATAATGTCAATCAGTTTTAAAAAGTGTCACTTTATATGTCAAAATTAGAAAAAACTATTTTTTATTTGTTAAAATCAACATTATATTAAACTTATTTACTCGAAAGCACTAAGCCTGAGGATTAAGTGATGAATGGGAAACAATACCAGCGTGTTTCAAACAGAACTGGCTGGTATCTCAATTGCCACAAAAGAACTAACAAGAAAAAGAATTTCTGGCAAAAACATAACAATCTACACTGATAGTAGACAAGCACTATTAGCCTTGGACAGACAACTATGTTAGCGAAAAGCGTTACAACTTCAATTTTGATATAATACAGATTTTAACAAAATTAAATTGTTTTATTTCATCATTTAGTACGGATCTACATCGAGTAAAAGCCTCATCTATTGAACCAAAAACATATCCATCAATTGTCTTAGCTTAGCATCCTTTTCGGTATCTCCCTCTGCCCTAGAGATACATCTATGTATTCAACTCTCAAATGAATGTTGTAAAACAAAAGGCTCTTAGCCCTTAAACACGAAGGGTTTTAGTGTTTTCGAGCACACACACACACAAAATACATTAAGCCAATTTATGTGTGGCTAGAGACAAATTAATTGATCCCCATTTATGGACTGTTCTATACAAAAAGGGATCATTTCGATCGATCGGTTCCATCGGCTTCATATTTGGGGATTATTTAGACATTTACCAAATTTTCATATATCGCCATAGGCAAGTTTGGAATATTTTGAAAAAATGGCGAGCGCGCAAGGGTAATTTTGAAATATAGGCCAGTTTCCATCCTTCGAAAACTTGTTTCAATGCCACCTTATTACATAATATATTTTTTATTGAGATACTTGGTTTTTTATTAGAAAATAAAATTTATATTATACAGGGTAATTCATTAAGAATGTCCAATCTCTGAACTGTAGATTCTAGACCTAAAATATGATGATTCTGCTCAGTATGCCTTATGCAAATTTTGCTAGTTTCAAAGTATAAATTTAAATTTTGATTTTCGCAATAATTTACGAAAGCGGATCATAAAGTGTATTGAAGTAAATGGTGGGCATTTTGAGCATTTGCTTTGAAGTTTTTTATTTTTGTTTACAAATTTGTTATTGTTACATATTTAAGGAATAATAAAATTTTTTATGAAAAAATTAAAATTTATTGAACTTTTTAGAAGCAAATAACTCGATAACCGATTGAGTTAAACGAATCAGAGAAGAGTAACTTTTTTTTGTAGAATCTAACGCTTTTTAATATTTTTGTATTATTTTAGTTGTAAGTTTAGCCCAAAAAAAGTTTATTTTGATTAAATCAACACAAACAAGTGTAACTAAAGCCCTCTATTAGCGAAGTTAAATTAGAGCGCAAATTATGATTCCTCATGCCAAGAAACGTAAAATTGCCAATTTTCAAAAAGAAATTGTGAAAAAAAAAATTATTACGAAAATCAAAATTTAAATATAAATATAAACACCCCGTATCTCGGAAACTAGCAATATGTGCATAAGGCATGTTGAGCAGAATCATCATTTTTTGAGGTCTAGATCTAGGTCCTAATAATGATGAATGCGCTTGGTGCAACCACCATTTTTCAATTATTTTTCTCAATGTTTATAAAATATACCTAATGCTGCTTTTGTATTGTTGTTTAATGAAAAAACAAATTAGGGTTTTTCGAAATTAAATTATTCATAAAAGCAGTGTATTTTTATTCAATAATAAAATTAGAAATTCTTTTGTCAAGCGCCTTTTGGGTCTGTTCCTTGCAATTATACTCAGTATAAAACCAAATAAAAAACGTATTTAAAATAAAGTGAGTCGACAGGATCGGTGCAAGGATCAAAACTATAAAAAGTATTGAAATTTTTCATAAAAAAGTTTTTATATTCTTTCTTACTGTACTGTACCTTAAACCCCGTTCTCGCCCGTCGAGGACATTGCAAAAAGTGGCCAATGTTATT